>RHLO01000245.1:0-51257 GCA_003719415.1 Aspergillus olivimuriae
GAGATGGGAAAGGGGGGCGGGGCGGGGGGAAAAGCAGCGACTGCATCGCAGCGAAACCTACAAAGGTGACGGGGATACGACCTCCCCGGGAACGGCGACAAAGAGAGTGGGTGAGGGGAGAGAGGAGAGAAGGCATAATGACGCCGATGAGGTGCTCGGAGTTCAGCAGAAGCTGCAGCTGTCACGTGGTGCCTGCCCGAAGGCGGTGGGCGGTGACGGGAGTCGAGAGCGCGACCCGCCCGCAGGAAAAGACGCGCGGGCGCGTCGTGGCGGATCGCTCATTTAATTGCGCCTGCATCGGGCCTGCCTCCTTCCCCTTGATGGACGGTCTCCTCGTCAACCTGCTGGATCTGCTGTCTCCGCTCGAGTGAGCGCCTCGCTTCCGTTTATTTACCTGCTTTCGACTCCTCCTTGACTATTCTTCCTCCTCACCTCTGCCTCCTCCGTCATCTACCCCACCACCACCTCTCCCACTCAAGCCCACCACTATACAACCATCACCATGTCCGTCGTATCCCTCCTCGGCGTTAAGATTGTCAACAATCCGGCGACTTTCTTGGATCCTTATCAGTTTGAGATCACTTTTGAGTGTCTGGAACAACTGCAAAAAGGTATGTTCCGCCCCCGATGCGGATCAGAGACGAAATCGCCGCTAACCAAGCAATTCTAGACCTGGAATGGAAACTCACCTATGTTGGTTCTGCCACATCGTAAGATTGCTCTCCCCGAATCTCACGCAAACTGAATCTCTATCTTACCATTTCCTGCGAACAGCTCCGAATATGACCAAGAACTCGACTCCCTCCTGGTGGGACCCATTCCTGTCGGCGTCAACAAATTCATCTTCGAGGCCGACCCCCCCGACTTGAAGCGAATTCCCACATCTGAAATCCTCGGAGTGACCGTGATCCTCCTCACTTGCAGCTACGATAGCCGAGAGTTCGTCCGTGTGGGCTACTATGTGAATAACGAGTACGACTCGGAGGAGCTGGCCGCCGACCCCCCGGCGAAGCCCATTATCGAGCGAATTCGCCGCAACATTCTCGCAGAGAAGCCCAGAGTCACTCGATTCGCAATCAAATGGTAAGATAGCGGTGTTTTCATATTCATCCTGTTTCTTGCCCCCGACTAACCCGTGCAGGGACTCTGAGGAATCGGCCCCTGCCGAATACCCTCCGGACCAGCCCGAGGCGGACAACCTGGACGACGACAGCGGCGCCTACGGTGTGGAAGAGACCGAGCTTGAAGCCGCTTTGGAGCGCGAGCTCGCTGAGGCTGAGAAAGAGCCCAAGAACGACGACCAGGAGATGGAGGGCGCCGAGCCCACTGGTGGCAAAGACGAAGAGGAGGAAGACATCTCCGACGGTGAGAGTGAGGATATCGAAGACGAAAGTGACGACGATGATGACGAGCTGGATGAAGAAGACGGCAACGATGGCGATGAGGACGTGGAAATGGGCGATGACTCGGAGCAAAAGGACGAAGCTGCCAACGGCAAGCCTACTGCCCAGCCACCCCATCAGTCAGAGGTCATGGTTCACTAGATGGAATCGATCGAGTCAATCCCTCTTTGAAAACTCTGATTTACGGCCCAAAAATTGTTCTTTTCTCTTTCCCCCCTCTGAGCCTGTTGAATTTTCTTTTTTCCTTTTCCACCCTCGAATGATTTTATGATTTGGTTGGCACGTTTGATGATGACAAAGCCTATCTTTCTCATATCCCTCCCCCGTATATTGATTGGCAGACCTTTCCGTTATGATATAGATTTAACAACGCGATAAGGAATGGACATTATTTGCACAGCTTCACTGCCTACGTCCGCGTTAATTTGCGTGAAAGAGAACACTTCCAACAGCTCGATACATATGATTGCGGCATAACAACGCCCAAAGGAGTCACTCTAGCGAGACGAGTCCCTCGCATTGTCCTCGCATATGAGGGCAGACCCTAATTCCATACTCCGTATGACCAGGAAATTCTCAGTCAGACGATGAACTGTCGGTCCTACTCCACATTCAGAAGATAGACCTCCCCTACTTTGAAAAACGCTCTAGCCGCTGTAATGCCTCCCTGCTTTGATCAGTTTCGTGTCTCTTCACTGATCCCCACTTCACTTCTTCATGCGGATGGACGCAAGGGAAGAGAATCGGTGACGGAGGGTGACCCGGCAACGGAACGTGCAATTTCCATTTTCTGTCTCCTGACTGGCTAGACGGAACTTCCGGGTAATCTTCAACAGGTAGACTCCAACAGGTTGAAAGAATTTTGATGGATTGAACTTCCGGGTGAATAAATTCAATCTGTCAGGAGGTACCTAGGGTGATATACCTAGGGAGCTAGGTAGTGGTGATTCATCAGCGAGTGAATACCTACCTACCTTACTCACTGACTGAGCTGCCGGAGACAGTGACTTACTTCCTTGCGGGGGATATTCAATAGAGTTTTGATGGGAGTTTTGTCGCTGGCGAGGCAGTGGGACCATCCATTCGTCGACTCACCGCATTTCCACCTACCTACCAGGTAATCTTGCCAGTAAGGTGCATATACATATCTGTGGACCATTCTACCTACGCAGTGAATCTGCCATGGATGGGGAGGAGAGGAGATTGTGCCTACGTGTGAGGTGAAGCCCAACGCCCAATTCATACGGAGGTTATGTGTCATTGGACATCAGAACAAATCTACTAACCTGTAGAATAAGCAAACGCCAACAAGGCCGGGTATGTAGCCTAAACCTAGGCAGGTGAATCGATAAAAACAGTGCATTGTCCCCGTGATAGCAAATCTCGCTTGACCTTTATAGTTTTAGAAGCCGAACTTTGAACCCAGTGCTAGGTATCCGAAATTAGTACGGGTTCGATCATATTCAAGCCATTCCACATCAGAATATTAGATGGGGAAGGTACTCACCACCTAACACTGCCTTTTTCTTCTGGTTGGAGACAAACTTGTTGACATCCCGAGCCCAGTTGCTGCTGTTCTCTTCCAGACGGTCCATCTGGTCGCCAGCCATGCTGAGGTTCTGTGTGCGTTCTGTGACTTGGCGTTGCATGTAGGACCAGTATCCTTCTTGGCTGCCGCTCGATTGAGTGGACAGGTTTGTCGGGGTCCTGCCTTCTCTGGCGAGTCTTCGTCGCTCTTGATCGTCAAGTCGTGCTTGCTCCTGCATTCGCTTGGATGGGGGTCGGTCGGGACCACCGACTGTAAGGATTTAGCTGTCAGCATGCACGAATAGGTTTGGACTCGTAAAAGGGGACGAGATGGAGAGACGAACTCAGAATGTCCATATCGGCAGGGGTGATATATTGCGTTCCTGAAATCCACTGAACATTCGTGATTGTAGGCCGGGGAGGAATAACGGCCTGCGGGTTGAAGAGCTGGTCCTCTGAACGGCGACTTTGACGTAAAGATGGTCAGCAATAATTGAAAGAAAAGAAGACCCGGACACGTACAGTGTGGCATTATGAGTCCAAACATTGAAGAGTCCAACCTCGGACGGCCCGCTCCAGGTCAAGATAGTTCCATTAGAACAGATAGTCGACTCCGAGAGACGTCTCATATCGGCCATATAGTTGATCGGCTTGCATCCAATCTCCTTGAGGCCTGGGATGGAGAAAGCTCGGACGTTGCCGTCCCCAAAAAGCCCAACTAAACTATATCCTCGGCCCTCGACCTTGACAATAGAGGCGGCGTCACACAAATAGTCGTCCCAGGTTTTGTGCGCTCCCTTGGACGTAGCGGGCTTGAAGATCCTGCAGCCGGAGATGGTCGTTGCAACAACTACACCGTTGGTTCGAGCACCGTTTCTCAATCCACCAACAGCATTAGGAGTCGCAAAGGCAGGATTTCCCTTATCTGCGTCAATCGGCGTAATGTTAATAATCTTGTCGTCCAACAAGCTGACTCCCGCGAACGCTCCCATGTATGTTCCATTATCGGCTGGCAGAATCTTGAATGTCGCGACATGGCCTCTGTTTGTGCCAACAAAGCAGCAGATGCTCGAGTAGTCTGCAAAGGGCTGGTTAGCAGGGGTCATTTCTCTGAATGGATCCGTTTCGAGACTTACTTTCTCCTTCCAGAGTCAGTACACCAAACTCAATGCAGGTGGCCCATTCTGCGGCGGAATCTTCAGAGGGTCCACCTTTCTTCAAGAAGCTTCCCCGTTTGTTTGCCTTCGTTAACTCTGAGATCTGGGCGCTGTGGATCACCGCCGGTCCTCGCAGGTCAATGATCACGACGCTCCCGCCCTCAAACCCAGCCGCGACGAAACCGACCGGGCTATGCTTCAGGGCGGTGACGGGTCCCTGTTCCATGTTGAGAAGGGTAAGGGGAATGAGACCTTGTTTAAGCCCAGGGTCAGTTCGATGAGTGATCTTGGTCAACCGTCCCGCACCTTGATTAGTGCCTGCTGGCTCCTCATGGCCGTAGTTCGCATTGTTGCCCCATCTAAAGACCACGAGTTCACCACTTCTAAGCCCGACCGAAAGCTCACCCGTTGAACCTCCAACGGACAATGCGGTGACATCAATGTTGTGGATACGGCCTACAGCACGAGCCAGATCCACCTGGATCATATCACCATTCTCAATTTCATCATCGTGGCCCACATCCCACATGCGAATTGTACCATCGCCATGCGCAGTCGTGATGATGTTTCGGTTCTCAAAGCGCTTAAGGAGTTTCTTTGATTCTGCTCCGCCCATGACAAATTTGGGGCCCTGGGATCTCCGCTCTCGCATGCCTAACCACGCTCCACGCTCAATCTCAGTCAATGCCGTCTTCGTCACAAATGGATGGACAAATGTGAGCGATGGGTGGATCATGTTAGTGGCAGTGATTGGGTGGCCGCTCGGGAAACTCATGGTGATCAATTCTCCCGAGGACAGAAGAGCGATCAAAGCAATTGGATCGTGGGCGCCCGCATAGTAAGGGGATGCACGCGGAATGACACACAAGTCCACAACGTCTGCACCCGGAGGGGTCTGAAGATTCATCACCTGCTTCGGATCCTGAAAGTAGTTGGTGAGGAATGCCCAGGAGGAAGTTTGATAGTTCGGGGTGGATCCAAAGTCAATGAAGGTGAGGCCCTTGTTGACTTCAGCCTTATGTCGGCCGCCGGCGATCAGAAGCCCACTATCGTCTCCGTTCTCCTTGACACACCAAATGACCTGGGTGATTGGGTCTCTGAGACCGACGGTTTCGCCGATCGAGGCGCGTCGATCTGGGGCAGCAGCAGGGTCGTCTACGTGCGTCGCTTGGATGGATCTAGCCATGATCTTGCGGCCATCCTTTGTATCCCAGAAGACTAAACTGTTGTCATCGTGAACCGTGCAGATAAAAATGCCGTTCGGATGCCAGAGAGCCCGGGTCAATCGTGGACGGCGCAGATCATTGGTCGGGACATCGCAGTTTCCACCCAAGGCTCCCGGGGGAACATGATATTCGAAGTATTTTTGAGCAATATTCTGCTTGAATGAGAAGACGACGGCTCCATCCGGGTATCCGACCAGCAGTTTACCGATATCGCGCGGAGAGAAAGATAGGGAGATGACCGGGCACATTCGAGCGCGGGGGTTGCGCTGGGCCCAGAGATTGGGAACCCTGAACGGAGTTAGGCTCTCTCGATCGAGATCGTAAGCGATGATGTCGCCTATAGACGTGTTAGACAATGGGAAATTCATCTTCAGGAGCATCGCGCGTGTATATACCATTCTGTAAGCCAATAAAGGCGTAGTCAAGACTGGGGTCAGTCAAGACGGAGCTAACATGGCTGGGAGGGGCGTAGGAGAAGAGGGTCCGTCGGGTCTCCAACGAGTAGACGGAGATTTCGCTTTTCGAGTCTACACTGACGAGCTTGTCGGCGCAGAATTGCAGGAACTTGGCAGAGGCCTTCCGCGGCAATGGCAGGACAACTGAGACCCGATGTTGACCGAAGACGTAGATCTGACCGCTTCCAAACTGAGTATCACTGGTACCAACGGCGAGGAGGGATTGAACGGGATCGTATGCGATCGCGCTGATTTGAGAGTTGACACCGTATCGAGCGAACTGGAAGGCGATGTGTTAGCCGAGATTGCGCAGAAAATGGAGGGAAGCAAATCAGTATCATCTTCCTGTTGTTGAAACACAATCCGGGCTGGGTGGAAACAGGCGGAACGTACATCATCGAGGCCGAACAGATCGGGCCCCAGGCCTTCGGAAAAGTCCCTCTGGACTCCAGCTTGCTTCCCTCTTAAGAAATGCGCCATATTGGGCTATGATGACTGCAGCGCTTAGAGGTTGAAGACACCGTAGCAGGGACGAAGGAGGAGGTACATGGGCGAAAGAGAAGAGCGGCGAGAAAGATGGATGAAAGGGAGCGGAGCGGAGACCCCACACGCATGTTCGGCGGGAGAAAGCAGGTGACGCCACTGCCCCGCTTGGTCCCCTCACGCTCGCTACGTTCTATACCACTTGGGAGTCGAGATCTATGATTTCCTGCTGCCAATGTTTACAATAATCGCTTTCTAAATGCTGTAATGAAGTTCTCGCAGACTTGGGGAAATGAGATCTTCACATGTTCGACCCAAGTGGATCGCCAGATCTGCTAGGCAGCAACAATAACACTCGACTTCATCTACCAATATGGATGTTGAAATCCTTTATGATTAGCTCATCATGAAAGGCAAGTCAATAACTGATGAGGGAGTGAAAACTACGTCCTATGGTAGTACCTAATGATGTATGTAGATGATTTGATGGTGGTGCTGGGCAAGAAATGTCGATTGAAGTTGTTCAGACTCGTTACCAATACTATCAGTCTGATAACTGAATTTAAGGGCTGATCACGATGACCTGTGTTTCTGATCAGGTTTGCAGTCATAGTATGGGGAAATGAGCACACCTAGAGATGCGCCCACTCGTTTATCACCTTACACACCAGCTTGGACCCAACCAGAGCGAGTACAGATCAATATTGCCTTGGGGAGTATTCAAGCATTCGATGCTATTCAAGAACCGATCAAGTGCCGATGATTGAAATGGAAAATGGCCATAGCCGACTGGATCATGACCATTCTGAGTGATAGTACGTAGTTGGTCTCTGGGGCTTCATCATATGTACTCCCTTCAATGTTAATAGCAACCTAGCTTTCTGTCACCTCCATTACTGTGCTTTTGTCATTAAAGTCCCAGCTCACATGGCCACTCGAACCTCAGCCTTGCTCGTTCGGGCCAGCCTTCGGCCCACAAGACCCTACCTAGGTAGCATTGGCGTGATATAGCATCCTCCATATAACGTAGCGGAAAGGTGAGATGATCGGACCTCCCTCACTGAGATCTCCCTGTGGAGGAAGACATGACACCCGATGGAAATCTCGGTAGCATAAGATTTAACCAGCAGATCTCTGTGAAGCTATTGCAGAAAATAACACATGAGAAGGACTCATGGGAACCTTTGCGAATTGATATGTCACTGCCTGCGCCGCCTACGCGACACTGAACGGAGGATTGTTCTGCCATTTGTCGCGTACGCGGCCGGGGCCTGCGTAAATCTCATAGGTAAAGGAGGGGTCGGAGCAGTGTAATTTATCTGGGTTGATTCGCACGATTGGACCTTGAGTTGCCTTGAGTTAGACTTGAATATATGGTTGTTTCGTTTCGAGCTCACCGTAACGCTCATGCATGCGACGGATCTCGTGTCCATACCGTCCGAGACAAATCCAATCATAGTATGCCTCATATAAATAAGTCGCGCCTGCTCGTTTGGGGCCTGGGAATGTATAGCGGGTGGAGGGGCGAGATCTTATAGAGGCTATCAGGATGCGGTAAACGACTCTGAAACCGATCAGATAGACAGTGGTTAGGAGTGTCTTAGCACGGTCCACGCTCCCGTCGATGTGAAAAGCCATCGTGGTGGGAGTCTACCTAAAAAACTGATCGCCATTGAGACTTTGGTGTGAGACTTGGTGAAAGCGACATCTGATTTCTCTTGGATTTCGGAAAACTGCTCTTTCAATCCGATTAGGCGTGCCGTTAGCGATTGCGCAGGGCCAATGACGTCGCTGGTTTAGTGAAGGAAGAGGCTAGTCCGCTAGGTAGACCCCGTTAGAAAAAAACAGGAAATGAAGAACCGAGATGACTCCGCAGTATGAGTTCTAGATCAAGAGGAGAATGGGCACAGCCTCCAAGGAGACGGGTTGCGAGCCTTAGAACACCGTCCTCCATAATGGCGATGCCCTTCTTTCTACATTTCAACCCATGGACTGGGAAAAGAGACGAACCTATCGATTAGACTGAATTGCCATCCTGGAGCCAAGAGACTGTCTTTTCTTGATTGTTCAGAAGCCTTGAAAATCGTGGGGGGTTTAGAGTTTGCTCATGCGTAATCCATCCCCATTGATAACAACTATATACGCTGCTCAGGTGAGAGATGGATAGAACTCGTCAACCTCTGGTATACACCACGGATAGTGCGATAGCTGGTCTCCATCATGCTATCTTTTCACTCATTCCTGGTCGTAGTTAGACAATCCAGTGAGGACTTCATTATTACCAACCTTTTTAGTTGGAAACCCAGCAACTTCCCCGGGCTACCACAGTAGATAGAATCAGGACTTGCTGTCAGACTCACTCATCCATTCCAAATGCTCAGCGGCTGGATGTGCTGACTTCGCTCTGCCAGCAGCCGTTCTGCTAATTTCCTCATCCTCACGCTCAAGGTATTTGAGCGGGCGCGTTCGAGAGATGGCATCGGGGTCTCCCACCACAAGTACCGACGGATTGGAGCGGTAGTACGCGTCCATGTCTTCGAGAGTGCGGTTGGCTGCACCAGTGGTCAGAAAAGGAGATGCTATGAAAGGATTTGAAGAAAGACGTACCTGTTTCGGGATAAAAGAAATATAGAATCGGCAGGAACGCAGCATTCGTGACCGTCCAAACGATCCAGAATTTCCATCCAATCTTCTGAATTCCGATGGGGGTGATTTCCACGATGGCAAAGTTCGTGATCCTAAATATCACGTATAAGCGACACACTGAGTCCAGAAAAATACATGACGAACCAGTCAGTAGCTGTGGCAACTGCAGCTCCCTTCGTCCTCATCGGCAAAGAATTAATTTCAGTTGGGTACAGCCAAGGCACACCGAGCATACCGATGCCGAACGCTCCGAAATAGAGAAAGAAGAATGCAATCGAAGCGGAGGCATATTTCTGGCCATCGGTGCTTGTAGTCGAGAAACGGAGCAAAATGGTGATGATTAAGAAGCAGGCAAATTGGCCGAATGTGGAAAGCATCATCAAGCCGCGTCGGCCCATTCGCTCAACGAGCAGAACCGCAAGACCAGAGAAAATTAAGTAAGACATGGCATTGCAGGCTGTGAGCAGACGAGCGAGTTTGTCAGGGAGGCCGACGGACTATTTTATCAGGTATCGTCAGCAACGCGAACACGGATATAAGTGAATAAAATGTAACACACATTCATCAAGACCGTGGGCATGTAATATGACATGATATTGATTCCTCCGAACTGTTGCATAAATTGGCTCCCGGCGCCGAGCAGAAGTCTTCGGAAGGTCTTCGTATCATTTTCGGTCTTTTTCCAAAGGTCCCGCCACCGCACAGCATTCTCACGTTCATAGCGAACGCTGAACTTGATCTCGTTGCATTGTGCGATGATGAAGGGGTCATCGATCGGGTTTGCTTCAAGACAGCTTAAAACCTCAATAGCTTCGTCTTCCTTCCCATGGGCAAGAAGCCAACTGCAATCTGTTAGGCCTAGTGTGTATCGAGAGGAAAAACTGCCTACCGAGGGGATTCTGGAAGCCATGGTGTCGTTGACCATAAAATGAAAAGGAAGAAGAATTGAAACGCGAGCGGGAAGCGCCAGGCGATGGAGCCACCAACAAATGAGAATCCATAGTTGATCCAGTTGACAAGACAGTAGCCAGCAATGTTCATCATCATCTCAAAAATAACGAGCTTGCCACGCCACTTTGCCTGGGAAGTTTCCGTCTGCCAGATGGGAGCTGTAGCCGTGTTGATCCCATTACCCACTCTACCCAAAGTGTGAGATGAGATTTATCTGATTGTCTCAAGGAACACATCTACTTACCCCAAGATGATTCGTCCGACAAACATTTGTGCCAAACTAAATGAACTGGCTTGAAGGACAGCTCCTACTACCATAGTCGTGGTTCCTAGCAGAATGGACTTTTTCCTTCCCAGTCGTTCACCGATCGTAAAGGCAACAATAGCGCCAAAGAAACATCCCACGTCATAGATAGCGGTCACCGTGGATAGCGTCTTGGTCTTAGTGGGACCAACCAGATCATGAAGCTCGAGAAAATCGTGGGTGATCACCACACCACCTGCAATGTGTCAGAAAATCGGAGGAAAGTCAATCGAAGAAATCAGGTGATACGGACTGAACACTCCTTGATCATAACCAAACAAGGACATATCAGTTGCGCATGCCACCTAAAGTTTTATTAATACGGAGTGACGAGAAAGCTTGCGGTGCCGCCATACCGTCACCCAGAAAGTAAGCCATCCCCCCGTTAGCCCAAAGTAGGGCTTCTTCTGTGTTGCAACTGTCATGGTAGCTAATGCTCGATTATCCCTTCGAGATCATGGGAAATCACAATTTATGAGCGCAAGGGGCTTGGACTATGCCAAATGGCGCAATCTGTGGGGGTCAAATGGCCGCTTAAATAGAAAAGAATTGTAGTTTAGCCTTAGAAATGACCTTTGTCATATTCTGTCTACTTCGGAGTAACGCTCCACTTCGCTTTACGGAATTCCGGGGAGGATTGCGGAGGGAATCCGGGGAGGGAAACGTGGCGATGATCGCTTGCCCCAGAAAGGTACCATGGAGGCCGCGATGGATGTTGGTTAAAGCGAGACGGCTCGTCGAGATGCCTCGATGCCGATCCACCGCCGGAGTTGCATTATGGGAGGCGAGCCCACAATAGTAGTATGACAGGTCTGGATGAGAGGAAAGCATATATGATTTGAGTGCTATTATGGATTCCATACGATCCCATTCAACATTGACGGGAAATTGGCTTGCTTGAGCTTCTTGGCTTGTAGTTAAGCCTGGCAAGCATTCTCGGGAGTCAGCGGGGATCGCGGACAGAAGTCCGAATGATCTCCCCACGCGGGGGTAGGTATGGAGAAGTCTCATATAGGATTATAGACCCATTCCTGCTGGCAGGATCAGATACGTCATCCTTAGATTCAGGCACGGTCTTGTCTTGACTGGTCATCCAATGACGTGGAAAGACCTATCAATGCTTGTGCGGCCTTGCTATGAGCATGGCATAAATCTGAGCAGATCTGAGCTCAACCGAGTTCCGGCCCTTGGAACATCGGAAGCTACCCTGTGAGTAGCCCACGCCGACACAGAAGTACATGAGACTCATCAAACCTCATGGACATCATGTACTCATACCTACACGATTACTACCGATGTTATCCACCGAATGACGGCCTCACTTGGCATCTCGAAGCAACATGATGCATGACCCTGGGTTTTGGGCAAGAGACCGAAATAGAAGAAGGCTGCATTCATTTAATTTGAAGATTCGGGAAGAGTGAAAAAGGTTGTATGTGAGCAGACCACTAAACCGGGTCGTTCCATTTGTCTCCCCGCGTGCTCATGGAATGTTCGCCATGTTTGCTAATATGATGGTCAATCGCCTCCTCGCTTCATTCTCAGCAACGGTGTCCCTATGTCGATAGTATTGTATGGTGATATCCTGGACCGACCGATAACAGGCGTAACTGCGGAAAACATACCATTAGCTCACGTCCGTCCATTCCCACGGGGCGTACATACAGTAATTGTCGAATCGTCGTCGACTGACTCCTCACCGAAGGCGACCCAAAGCCTTCAAGGAAGGCAGGAGAAGGATCATCGAATATCTCAGCCATATAAACATCACCCCACAATGCGCTGCTGAGATCGACGATGCCCGAAATCGTTTTTGACATGGGATCCACAATTACTTGGTATGGATGCCCTAAATCAACGATGACTAGGCGCGGCAGGGTGACTTTTTCGAGCTCAGGGGATAGCCGATGAACCTGATGTCGAATATCGGTGTAGGGAAGGTTGACAAAGACGTCCTCTGAGTCGCGAAGTGCTTCCTCAACCAAGGCGACAAATGCCTCTTTCCATGACGGTTTCCCGAGGCCACGTTCAACTTGCTCGAAAGGGCCGTAAGCCCCTGAAACATGCTGTCCAATCTGACTAGCTAAAACTCCCAATTGACGGTCAATGTCTTGCTGGTTTTGTGAAGATAGCTGAGATTCCATCTCTTTCCGCGTCCGACCGGCTACATAGTGTCGAATGGTGAACGAGGAAGTCGGTACTCTGGAGCGGCCGTAGTAGATCAGGTTCGGAACCAACGACAGTTTGGTTTGTTGCAGGAGAGCAATGACGTGCGCTTCTGTCTCGAGCAAAGACTTCTCGCGTCGTAGTACAGGCGTTGTTGACCGAGGAAAGCACTTCAATAGTAATCTCTGCTCATCAGACAGAACAAGCAGACAGACAGTATGAAGTTGGCTAGGTAGAGGAAACACATGCTTGACTTTGGCCATTGGGGAAAAGTGCTGTCGGAGAACTGCGTCCAAGCCGGTAGTTGATTCGATCTCACTCGGAAGACCATCCTCCAACAATGGAGACATGGACGGATGTCGACGAGTTCTCCAAATGGGACCCGAGGATGAAGCACCGGCCAAGATGAGGGTTGTGTATCATAGTTCGTGGTCTCAGGAGGAAGATAGGGAAGCTGAAATACAATTGAGATGCCAGCTAGGCGACAGGTTCGCTGGACAATCGGAAACAAAGAACCCTATGCCTAACTATAGCAAAGGTAAAACGCCCGTGAAACGGACTTGTCGATTGAGTGCGAGCGACAGCATATGAAAGAACATGGCAACATTGGATTGGCTCTTTCAGGGGTCCGCGTAATCTATTGTCGAGGGTGATCTCGTTTGCCTGTACCCAGCGGGTCGGTCATAGCAGAGACTAACTTGATACGATCTTGCTGGGAAGCTATCCGACGTGGTTAAGCGAAGGGTATGGGCCCGTGTCTGATGACATTGGCTGTGCGGGTGGATGGGGCTACGGCCGACCACTTGATTTGACAGTGGAAATAATGACGAGCGGACTGCACAGAGCTTCAGAGAAAGAAACTTCGAGTGGATTAGGCAGTCCAACAGCGCTGTCGATCTGGGAGACTTCCACAAATGGGACTCGCCTAGGCCTCCCGCTCTGAGCGAAGGCCCGACCCAAGCGAACCCGACGGGCCCAATCAGAGCCTAGCTTTACCGAAGACCAGACCAAGAACCTTCGGCGCATGTCACCGATATCGTCGGGTCTTGAATAAGGGATCAAAGAGTTCACCAATGGAGATGCTCACGGAAAATTTGGAACAGCCACCCGTTCGGATTTGCGTGATCCTGATGCTGAGAGGCGGCGGACGCCCGTCCATATACTACTGCATTAGGCAGGTTTCGAGAGCCCTGAGCGCCCTGAGCGCCCACGGAATTTGAACTGGTTCGTAGAACTCGTAATTTCCGCACCGGTCATTGGACAATCCCGAATATGCACTACCGGAAGGAATTTGGATCAAGCCTTTGGTGAAATTCAAGTCGTGTGGATTCTTGATGGGTTGACTGGTTGTCACCATCAACTAGTACCGGTACATACCCTCCGACAAACGCAACGTATATGACAAATCGTTGACCTACCAATTGCATATCTAATAAAACTCATTTGATTTGTTGTCTGGGAATGTGGCCGTCTGTTCCACCGCCGAGCATTGGAGCAATGAACACGGGGGTGGGTACCTTAGGCATCCGCGGGAGCTTCATCCTTGGCTTCGGTTGTTCTCGATGGCTGCGGTTTGGCACTGGGCTTGTAAAGTTCAGCCAGATTATATCTTTTCAGCTTGTCGTAGTCGCTTCCAGCAACACTCATTCCAATCACATTCTGATTTCGGGGTCAGCTGGAGGAAGATTGCCGATTCATTCTATCAGACAAAACTCACCTGCACCACGTCTACGAGAATGATAAGATCATAGTTTTTCAGATCCACAGAATGTCCCGGACCGACACACCTGGCAACCGTCTGGATGATTTCATCGCGGTTGAATTTGGAACCACCTTTGACATTAGGCCGGATCGCATACTGCAAGAGGACATGTCAATATCAGATGGAAATCAATTGAACTAGTGAGTCTTTGGCGTACCTTCCTGGGAGGTCCTCCCGAATGGAAGTGCGGTTTGAGGATCTCCTTCGCGAAGACCTCTAAATCGACCGAGAGAGTTTTTCGAATAGACCGGACAGGGGTCATTCGCTGGAGGAAGCGAGTTTGCTTCCGATCAGGATTGTTATATGCGTCAACACAAATGTCATGAACCATCTTTTCCGGGTCCAGGGATTTGTCAAATCGTATAAAAGATACTGCACCAGGGTTAGTCGAACATTGTATAGTCAGGATGGTTAGGATGAGGGTTGCGACGGACCGCATGTGATATCCAACCTGACAGGACGGAACAGTGGGGCATTTGAGGAAGATCCAGGTTTCATGCCTTCAACTTCTTTTCTGATCTGTGCTTCGATGTCGTCTTCATCGGCGGAGCTATCCTCCTTCTCACCAGCGTTCTCCGCCACTTCCACCCTCTGCCCGAAACCATCAATCAGATATGGTCATCATCGAAATGAAAAAGCTCACAGACGACGCCATTACATTGATCGTAAAGCGACTGGGACTCACCTGGGAAAAGAGGTCTATCGTTTCGGGGATACATTTCCCTTCTTTGCCGATATCGCACGTGATGAAAACGCCGCAATCACCCGTCTCAATAGAGGTTTTGCTCTGCTGTTTCCATTTGCCGGCGCCCTGTTTCCCGTGTCAGACATATAAAACATTGCAATGTCTGTCGTTCGGTCAAGAACTGGCTCTGCCAAGGGTCACGAACCTTTCTCTTTTTGGAGGCTTGCGACGAAGCGTTATCCGGCATGGTTCTTTTCCCTGTTTCGGCCATGTAGAGAGGCGGGTGGATGATTGACTGGGGTGCTCCTGATGATCACGAGATGATGATCTTCTCAGCGGATATTCTTAGGTCTTGTCTTGTGTTCTGTGTGGTCTGTCACCGGGGGCGGAAGTTGATAATATTCACCAGGACCCGTTTGTCCCAATGAAATTCGAGCTGGTCTTGCGGAGACAGCCGTTCCCGATGGGGATTAGCGCGGGGCGTGTCTCCCGCCAACGCTTTTGCCGACTGGATGGAAGTGGAGTGTCTGACCATCACCCGATGATGGAGAGACAAACATACCACCGACGGCCGAAGGAGAGCTGGCTCTCGGAACAAGCTGATGCCGGGACGGGCTCTAGACCTCGCAATCGGTGCCGTTCTAGACAGATCCGATCGCGTTGGAACTGTGATGATCGGCCCATATGCACAGACGACCGGCTTAATCTTCCCTATCAAATAGTAACAGGCAAGAGCTTTTTTCATCCATGCAATTCAACCGATCGGGATTGAGTAGGCCTCAAGTAATTAATCATGCCGTTGTCGTATGGTGTAGAAATGTAGGAATTTGCTGGTTCTCCTCAGTACCACCCTGGGAGCAATTCACTGCCATATGACATCACGGTGTCTTAGTGACGTACAACATTAGGGAGGACCCCTCCGAAAGCAGACTGCTGCTATATATTCTGCCTGCTTTGTTCTCCCTCCTTCCGTCAGGGACCAACCTTGGATTGTACACATACACACCACTCATCTTTTCCTCGAGTCCTCTCTGCTTCTAATTTACCTGCACCTTTGACATCTCCTTTGCTTCGCAGCCGAACAATGGCAACCGATATCGCGACACGGGAGCTTCGCAAGCCAGTTGACGTCGCAGAGTACCTCTTCCGACGTCTTCACCAGGTCGGAGTCCGTTCTGTACACGGTGTCCCTGGTGAGTAGTCTCAGGATCAGTCTCAGAATGATCACCATGTCTGAGTCTTATGTCGTTCGTCTTGTTGATGGTCGCTAATCGCTTATACTTTTGTAGGTGATTACAACCTTGTCGCTCTAGATTATCTCCCAAAATGTGGATTGAAGTGGGTAGGCAACTGTAATGAGCTGAATGCTGGTATGTCGAAGATGGCCGTCCGAATTAGCCACTGTTACAACAACAGATCTAACCATGAATGAACCTTAGGATACGCTGCGGACGGATATGCCCGGATCAACGGGATAAGCGCCATGGTGACTACCTTCGGAGTGGGAGAATTGTCTGCACTCAATGCCGTTGCAGGTGCATACTCTGAGTTCGTGCCGATCGTTCATATTGTGGGTCAGCCTCATAGCAAGTCACAGAAGGACGGCATGCTGCTTCATCATACTCTGGGTAATGGTGACTACAATGTTTTCGCGAGGATGAGTGGGGGAATTTCTTGTGCGATGGCACGCTTGAACGAAACCCATGAAGTGGCCACTCTCATTGACCATGCCATCCGAGAATGCTGGCTGCGCAGTCGACCAGTCTACATTTCCCTTCCCACTGATATGGTCGTGAAGAAGATTGAAGGAGAGCGTCTGGATACTCCGATTGATCTTTCACTGCCTCCAAACGATACAGAGAAGGAAGACTACGTGGTGGATGTGGTCTTGAAGTACCTGCATGCGGCTAAGAAGCCGGTCATTGTTGTTGATGCCTGTGCCATCCGTCATCGCGTGCTTGAAGAAGTTCATGACTTGATGGAGGCGTCGGGACTGCCTACTTTCGTTGCTCCTATGGGCAAGGGTGCCGTGAATGAAACACACAAGAACTTTGGAGGAGTTTATGCTGGAACTGGATCGAATCCTGGTGTGCGCGAGCAGGTCGAATCCTCCGATCTCATCCTCAGCATCGGCGCCATCAAGTCCGATTTCAACACTACAGGATTCTCTTATCACATCGGACAGCTGAACACGATCGATTTCCACAGCAATTACGTGCGTGTGAGATATTCCGAGTACCCGGACATCAACATGAAGGGAGTTCTTCGAAAGGTGATTCAAAAGATGGGCCGCCTCAATGTCCAGCCTACGCCACCACTCTCGAATGCACTCCCTGAGGCTGAAAAGGGCTCCACCAGTCAGGAAATTACCCATGCTTGGCTGTGGCCCAACGTCGGGCAGTGGTTGAGAGCGAAGGACATCGTTATCACCGAAACCGGTACGGCAAACTTTGGCATCTGGGATACTCGATTCCCGGCCGATGTAACTGCCATCAGTCAGGTGCTGTGGGGTAGTATCGGCTACTCTGTTGGGGCGTGCCAGGGTGCGGCATTGGCAGCCAAAGAGCAGAACAACAATCGCCGGACGGTCTTGTTTGTGGGCGACGGCAGCCTGCAGTTGACGGTGCAGGAGATCAGCACCATGATCCGCAACAAGCTCAATCCTATCATGTACGTGCAGCTTGTAGGCTGAAAATTTTGGACACTTGCTAATCTGAACGGCCAGCTTTGTGATTTGCAATAATGGATATACCATTGAGCGGTTTATTCATGGCTGGGACGAGGCCTACAACGACATTCAACCTTGGGAACACAAGAATCTGCCTGTCGTTTTTGGCGCCAAAGACCAATACAAGGGCTACCGAGTGACCACTAGAGACGAATTGAAGAAGCTGTTTGCCAATGACGAGTTCAACGCGGTCCCTTATCTTCAGGTAGGCGACTGATATCCCTGTGAGGTTGTTTTACTTGACCTTGATGCTGACCCACGCAGTTGGTGGAGCTCCACATGCCTCGAGACGACGCCCCAGCGGCATTGAAGATGACTGCAGAGTCTGCAGCTCATAGAAACGCCTAATAATCTCCGGTCTGGTACCCTACAAAATCATGAGTGACTGAAAAGTGGACACCTATTTCCCCCATTGCAAAATAATTATCTCCTCGCGAAGTTGTTTTCATAGGATGGATGTAGGCACTACTGGGAGAAACCCTAGGATAATTTCCTTTGGATTGATAGTATCCAATATCTCGGCCGACAAACGAGGTGATCCAGAAATTGAGCGACAATAAAATCCTTACAGAATGCATCAAATCGCGATATCCAAGACCCAAGATTCAAGAGGAATGGCTCGTAGCTGGTAGATGCCGAGTTCTAGGTAACAGCGTTAAGGACCTGAGTCCCGACGGAAATAGGGCTGAGAAACCGGTTCAAGCGTTAACATTGGGAGGAGTTTGTAGTGGGGACGGACCCCTGCGAATGAACGTTGAGATCGGCCCGGTTCCTGGCAATCTTAGGTAGTTAATGAATAGTGCTCGGTACCCTAAGAGTTAGACTAGTAGTCGAAGGTGTGATAATCCTCCACGTTGCCTGTGGATTGGCATGATAAGGTGACGCTCATCAATGGTCGTCAGAATAAATGCAAGGCAACCGAAGGAGGAGGCGATCCAGCTTCTGCGCGAGGTCATCTGAAGGAAGAGAAAAAGTCCGAATGGAGGTAGGGGAGAACGGACCTTATCGGGCGACCACGTGACGCCCCCCTCTCTCGGCCAGCCGGCGCTAAGGCGTCCAGCGCATCAACAGCTCCTCATGAAACGTTAGACTGCGCCTTCGAATGAGATTGATTACCTGTCGCTATTATTGCGAGCTGGCTGAGTCCTCACACGTCGCATGCGAATCCAGGGCGGCTTTCAACCCTCTCTTTGTGCCACCCCATTCAGCTGTCCCTGTCTGAATCTCTCGTCCCATCATCGCCTGGTGTGTGTTTGTGTGCGCTCTTCCGTCGGCCCTTCCGCGGCATCTTTTCCACCCCTGGCATTCCTGCTATCAGGGGCTCTCGGGATCTCTCACTGACGGGATTTGGCTTGTTTACCTAGGTCACGGCCCTTCTTTGAATTTGTCGCTCTGTCGTCGTAGCATTTTGCCTTTCGCCTACCGTTGAAATCTCGCCTGAAATTGGAGTGGACTTGTCGCCGACCAAGGAAACCAGCAATCGCTTCATTCTCCAATTAGTTTCCGTGCAACAAAAGACACCTGAAGCTGGGTCGCCTCGGAACAAAATTTGTCTGCTTGCCTAGGTGGAGATGTTGAGGTCTATCCCTCCAGGATACTGCCGTTAATCTCACGATCCGACCATCTCGCGACGGCAGCACGATCAGAAGACTGATACGTCTTGTCTGGCAAAGTATTAACGATGCGGTTCTTTACCACCCCATAAAGACCCAGATCAAGTAATTGCAGGGCCCCAGGAAACGCTCAGGTATTCGCGTTTGTCATTGAAAAGCCCACAGGAGTTATCCAGGATAGATCGCGAAGATGGATGGCCAGCGTCAGCCGCAGTACATTCCTGTCCCTCACAATGCTTCCGCAGCTCAACCGTCCCACTTACCTCCCCCTCCGCCTCCTCCGCAATATCCGACAGCGCAACCTCAAGCTAGATTACCTCCGCCTCCTCCTGGGCCGCCACCAGGATCGGGATATGGACCCTCAAAATTGACTATCTCGCAACTGCCACAACACCAGAACACTTCGGGATGGCAGCAAAACTACCCGGGGAGACCGGTTCTCCCTCAAGGGTATCTTCCGCCACCCCCACCACCACTGGCATCTGCAACCTACGTCCCTGGAAGCGGCACATTTGGCCCAGGCGTTGGGATTCCAGGATTCGACTCCCACCCAGCCCCTACATATGATAGCCAAAGTGGCGTGCCAGGCAGTGAGAGACAACGGCCCCCAATCAACCAACTTTACGACTATTCCACTGTGGACTCTGCATATAAGCGGGACGCTACAATTCCTCCACCCTCGGCTCGCATCCCTTCTAGCGACGCACATGACCAATATTCGCCTTGTCTTGCGCCAGCAACGGTGCATAACTCACAATATGGAACTCAGGGCCCCAGTACTCAGGGCCTCAATCCCGAATTGAACAAGACACCTAGCCATCGTCAGAATAACAATACTACGTTACTTGGTGGTATGTCACCAAACGAAGCTGCTGCCCAGTGGCCTCTTGAGAAAGTCTTGCTGTGGCTCGCCATCAATGGATTTTCCAAAGATTGGCAGGAGACATTCCGGGTCTTAGAACTCCAGGGTGCGGATTTTCTTGAGTTGGGCCATGGATTCAACGGTCGACCAAATCCCGGGAGATTGTACAATGTCGTCTATCCCCAGCTCGAAAAGGAATGTGAATCAAGTGGAACAGGCTGGGACAAGATGCGTGAGCGGGAGGAAGGGAAGCGGATGCGCAGACTCATTCGCCATATTCAGGAGTCTGGGAATTATGAGATGGGAATTCCGATCGAGAAGCGACGTGACTCACAAACATTACCCGCATCTGCTGGCGATGGTGGTCTTGAGGCGTCCCCTAAATTTCCCCATAGCTCAGGATCTCTCGACCCTGGTTCTGGAACTATAAGTAATAGCCCTAACCTGAAGGCCCCTCCATCTGTACCAGGGAACAGGCGTTCTTTCACGACCCCAATTCCTATGAGCGACTACTCATCGTCAGAGCTCACTCCGGGCGAGGGATCCATGTGGCCGCGCTCCGACATCACCCGTGCTGCTCTTTCTGGACTTGGGGACTACCGGGGACAAAGCCCTTCTAGCGAGGCTATCAACTTCCCTCCTCCAGTCCGACCATATGAAAACAGCCCAAAGAGTGGTAGTCCCGCAACTCAGTATGCTACTCTGTCTCGACCAGGGCCATCTTCGTCCACGGGTGACTTACCTTTCAAACATTCGCGGGATGGCAGTACGGACTCAATCTCAGGCCGCCGGTACTACGAATCCTATCGACAGGATAACGTTCGTCCTTCACCGCAGGAAATGCACAACCGTCACCCGAGTGGCGAACACGCCACATATTCGTCGAAAGATCATAGCAACCGAATTCTGCATTTCTTCAAAAAGAAACCGAAGGGTGACTCGAGCCAACCATCTCCTGAGGAGCAGTTCTTAGAGTCTCCTACAAGCCCTGTCAACACGCGCCAAAATAGCTCACATCTTTATGCCCGACCAAATTTCAGCAATAGTGATATGTCACTGGCCGAGCGACCATCGTCCGCATCCGTCTCAGACCATGAACGATGGGCACCGCGTGGAAAGCCCATGCACAAAGGGAAAAAGTGGGCTTTTGTAACTGCAGATGCTTGGAATTATCGTCTAGTTGATATCACGGACATGGACTCGGTTGAGACCTTGCGTTCTGCTCTCTGTCACAGCCAGGGGATCTCAGATTGGTTTGGTGCTCAAATCTTCCTGACAGAGCCCGGACAAGCATCTCATGACGAGCCGTTGAATGACACGAATCTAGCCCTTTGCCGTAGGATGAAAGCTGATTCATCTGGTTCATTGAAGTTGCTCGTGCGCGGGTCGCCAATGCATCCCAATGCGAACCAGTCTCCTGCTGGACTCGGAGTCTCAATTCCAGAGAAGCTCTCAGCCTCATCACCAACTACCAACCAAAACCATCTGCAAAGAAAACCCCTGGATGATGAGGCCCTCAATCGGATCTCACACAGTCAACAAAAACCTACCTCGCCGCAGCTAGTGTCGCGGCCTCGCCTGGCAACATCAGCCGCTAAACAACAAGGCCGCGAGGTATCACAGCTTCCCTTTGCAAGCTCTCCAGTGGATGGTCATGACCACCTCGACCCGGGATCCGCTGATTTCCAGGCTCGAGTGGATGAGCACAGGCGGGAAGTCGAGCGGAAACAAAAGGCATACCGTAAATCAAAGGTACCTCCTGTATACAGCGAAACTGGCTTCAGGCGGGAAGGGGTTATCGATTTTGATTCACCCCGTATCTCACCTTATGAAGACAAAAAGGCCGCTGACAACCTTGTGCCTCAGCGCAAACCCCCAACCGCTCCTCCTGAGTCGATGACGCTTACCAAAGTGAACTCCTTACGGAGAAAGGATGGGCCGCGCCCTGAAGATGGCCTGGGGGCTATGTTGGCTCGAGTTGGGAAAATGTCCAGCGCGATCGGAAAACCATCAGATGTCAAGGAAGGAGATTCTGAGGCTAGCCCAAGCCAAAACACACCAGGTAAATCCATCGACAATCCTTCCGGATATCAGATTTCCCGTCACCTCCCGCAAATACTAACATTATCATAGACGAACCGAAGAGTGCTTCGCAATTCTCTGTCGGAAGGAGCAGCCAAACTACCCCAACCTCCCATACCAACCCATCACCTGCAAAGAGTAGCGCTACCACCCCCGAGGAATCTAGGCCAAGCATGCAGTCGCGGAAGTCCTACGGTCCAGACTTCGAGTTCGAGGAGCCAACAGTTCCCTTTCAGAGTTCTCCGATGGCACAGGAGGATTCAGACGATGATTCAGACGACGGCCTGTTCGCTAAGCCTCTTGCAAACAGACAAACTCCCACCAAGCCTAAGGCCCCTGCAATTGGTGCTCTGGAGGCCGACAAAAGACCACGGAAGCCTTCTCTTACCGTCAACACAGAAACGCGATTGAAGAAGGGCCTGTCGGTGAGCTTCCGGTCACCCAGTGCCAGCCGCGAGAGCTTTGCTTCTGGTGGAGAGTCTAGCAGTCAGAAAGGATCCTCGTCCGACATTGGAGCTTCTCCCGAAGAGGAGAAAGCGCCACGTAGAGATTCGTTTGCTCGGGATGTTTGGGCTAGCAGACCCCCAGTCGAGGGCGTCATCGATCACCTGGATGACTTTTTCCCCGATATCGATCTCGATGCGCCCTATCTTGATGGGCAAGGTGGATCTCCTCCCTCGTCACCTGCTGCGAGGGTTGCAGCAGAGAACGAACTGGCGCAAAAGGAACGGCAGATGGCCCAGTCCCATACTGAAGCCGGCACTAGCACTGTCGACTCTGCCGAGCCAACGATTCGGCCGCACGATGCAGGAGTCGTTGCTCGACGCAATGTCAACCGCTCCGGCGGAGGTCTTACGCGCATGAAATCCATCCGTGAGGTTGCCAAGGGTGCCAACCAAGCCAACAGACACCGAAGCACCCAATTTACCCCTGGAGCAAACCAAAAGTCCGGCGATATCCTTCGACGGAAGAGCACCAAGATGTTCGGAGCCAAGATTATGCAGATTAGCCCCAGACCAGGCAGCCGACTCAGCCAGCTCGATCCCATCCCCCAAAATGCCGCGGCCCCCACAAGCAATGTGCCGCAGAGACAACCAACCTTCCGTATCATCCGCGGTCAGCTTATTGGCAAAGGAACATATGGCCGGGTATACCTTGGAATGAACGCTGACAATGGTGAGGTTTTGGCCGTGAAACAGGTGGAAATCAATCCAAGGATTGCCGGGCAAGACAAAGAAAAAATCAAAGACATGGTCGCTGCATTGGATCAAGAAATCGACACAATGCAACATCTGGAACATCCAAACATTGTGCAGTATCTTGGATGCGAGCGAGGAGAGCTTTCCATCTCCATCTACCTCGAGTATATATCTGGTGGCTCCATTGGTAGCTGTCTCCGGAAGCATGGCAAATTTGAGGAGAGCGTTGTCAAGTCTCTGACTCGGCAGACCTTGGCTGGATTGTCTTACTTGCATGATCAGGGCATCTTGCACCGCGATCTCAAGGCGGACAACATTCTTTTGGATCTCGATGGGAGTTGCAAGATCTCCGATTTCGGAATCTCGAAGAAGACGGACAACATCTACGGCAATGACTCGACGAACTCCATGCAAGGATCTGTGTTTTGGATGGCACCGGAGGTCATCCATTCGCAAGGACAGGGATACAGTGCCAAGGTTGATATCTGGTCCCTTGGATGCGTGGTCCTAGAGATGTTTGCTGGACGTCGGCCGTGGAGCAAGGAGGAGGCTATCGGAGCTATCTTCAAGCTTGGAAGTCTGAGTCAGGCCCCCCCAATTCCGGATGACGTGTCTTTGAATATCAGTCCAGCAGCGCTTGCCTTCATGTATGACTGCTTCACTGTGTAAGTCTTATCCCACGCCCCGGAGGATCCTCGTCCATCCTGCTTCTTATGTGCGCTTAGCTAACATGTATCAGTGATTCTTCTGATCGTCCAACGGCCCAAACCCTGCTCACTCAACATCCATTCTGTGAACCGGATCCGAAGTATAATTTCTTGGATACGGAGCTCTACGCCAAGATTCGACATGTTCTTTAAGTGCCACACATCTTTTCTGGCCTACGGCTAATGTATATATACTTCTACTTTCGGCTTTTTCTCGAAGCGTCGCACATTCGCTCGCATTGTCGTTTTGGGAACCCTACCACATGGTCCTGTTGATTCCCATTTGCGAGAAGATTTGAGCGCCCCTGGGTCATGTCGCGAGGGTCAATCGCCCTATTCCAACAATGATACTCATATACTAATTTCGCGAAATAAACATAATACACTATGCCTACTGTTTCTCAGTGCGCGTATGCTTCTTCCCCGAATGTCCTACACGTAGGCGAGCCCCTTCTCCATCCTAGAAATAATTCTTTCTAGCCGAACCCGCCGGCACAGCATAATAATCCTAGATGACACCTCCCCTGCGAAGCTCCGGGAAAAGATACTCAACCATGTTTTCAAAGGTCTCTCGGGCGAAATCGTATACGAGAAATTGAATCCATCCACGCCGGCAACAATTTAAAGACAGGTTTCCATTCTTTAGCTCGTATGATGTTTTTTCTTGAGTTGATTTCTCCTGTCTTTGAGTTGATAGACATAATACATAGAGCGTCGCTCCGAATCCTTTCCATGGCTAAGACACCAGCCTTCATAGATCTTCTGGGGCTTATCAACAAGGCAGCTAGTATGGGGACCACCTAAACGAGTTGTTGTCCGTCTTATTGTGCCCTTGGACAGCTGTCATCAGGTCAACGGATTTCTGCCTTATATCCGCCCAATCTCCGAGTTGCTGACGACTACATAAAGCATTCGGTCACTCCAATAAAGTACAACCCCTGATGGCTCCCCTATTATATGGTCGAAACAAAATGAATGCAACTCCAAAGGTATGGTTCATCACGGGCTGCTCTGGAGGGATTGGCATCTCGCTCGCCAGAGCTGTTCTGGCGCACGGTCACCATGTCATCGCCTCCTCACGAAATCCTTCCAAAACACCCGATCTGGTGGAAGAAATTCAGCGAAAAGGAGGACACTGGATATCCTTGGATGTAACTCAGCCAGCAGATGAGGTGAAAAAAGCCATAGACGAAGCCACTGCCTTCCATGGCCGACTGGATATAGTCGTCAACAATGCCGGGTTTGGCGTACTCGGCGCAATCGAAGACATTGAGTACGTAACATCTTTCTGATATCGACCCATCTACTAGCGCGCATACTGACACTGAATGCGCTAGCGAACACATGGCTCGAGCACAGTACGAGACCAATGTATTCGGAGTGATCAAGGTCACGCAAGCGGCCCTGGGGGCGATGCGGCCCCCTCGGTCGGGAACGATTGTCAATATCGGGTCTGTTTCTGGAATGGCTGCGTACGCTGGTTTAAGTCTGTATTCCTCGTCTAAGTTTGCTCTGGAGGGACTGAGTGAGTCACTGTCCATGGAAATGGAACCCTTCGGTGGTCGAGTTCTTCTGGTTGAACCGGGCATGTTCCGCACCAATTTCATGGGAAACGGATCGACCTGGTGTCAAACACCCAGTGAGCCGTATCAGGGTACTGTTGTGGAACAATTAATCAACAAAATGCAGGAGGCACATGGTCAACAGTCAGGGGATCCAGACAAGGCTGCAGAGCGCATTTACGAGTCCGTCATGGGTGAGGGCATGGCGAAAGGGAGGAAGAAGTATCTCCGTCTTCTTCTGGGAAGTGATGCGTTCAATACAGTGAAACGCAAGATCGAAGCCATGCAGGAGAACCTGCTGGCTTTGGAGGATATCTCCAAGAGCACGACGTATGAATGAGTGGATCTGCTGTATTGGCATTACACGTCTAAGAGTATGTAGAATTTGGTCACCAGCAGTAAGACACAGAACTCAGGTCCTATGTTTATCTTTTGATGACCCAGAAATGTTGGGATACCTTTCCATATTACTGGTATGATGTTTTACAAACACGTATGCTTGCAATCTGCCGCTAACACTACCTAGGTAGGTAGCGATGAACGTTTGATTACGGTCGTTGGTCGCAATATTCGTCAACACCTTTTGGCTCATTCTCAGACCGGGCAGTCAATCCAGTTCAGCCTGCTGCCGAACTCAAGTACTTTGAAAACCCCATTGTCTTGCACTAGAGTACACAAGGAGGAGCTGATCCCAATAATCATCCGTAATCTGTCTCAAGATCTATGAGCCCGGTTCGAAGACAGTTGTCCCAATAAATAATGAGATTGAAGACCAGGTATGTCGGAAACTTCCAAGACATGGTTGTTACGCGTAAAAATCATATACTTTGTACCATTTAGCCTCATAAAGATATCACTCGGTAAATGACTACTTCTCAAGCCCAACCAACTTCAGCGACAAGTCCCAGAGCTCTTTCTCTTTCTCTGGGCTGTATGCATGTACTGCATACCCTGGTGCCCAGGGCCCTCCAGCAGGATCAGCCGGGTTGGCAATCTGCACATCCTCCAGGTATTTCCCACCGTTTCCTTCAAGCGCTCTAGATACCGCAGCCCAGACCGACGTTGCAGCGCCTTGCTCTTGGCTCTTCACCAGTGATCGCACATATGGATCTGCCTCGAGATTATCCATGACACTGTCGCCGATGTGCTGCTGCAGACCGGTTCTGATGAGACCAGGGTGGATACTAAAAGCACGTAAGCCCATAGGGCCGTATCGACGGTCGATTTCGTTGGCAGTCCACACATTGGCAATCTTGCTTTGCGCATAAGCCTTCCATTGATCATATTCGCCGTCGAGGTTGTGGTTGTTGAAGTGGACTTCGGAGAACCGATGGGCGATGGAGGAGACAAAGATGACGCGAGTGTTCTTCTCCAGGGTAGCTGCTGCCAAAAGTGCGGGCCGAAGCAGCAGGAATAGGAGAAAGTGACCCAAGTGGTTCGTGCCGAATTGGGTCTCGAACCCATCTTCGGTGCGGCCCTCTGGTGTGGCCATCACCCCGGCATTGGCGATGAAAATATCGAGAGTTTGGGATTTGGATAGGAAATTCTCAGCACACGCGCGTATACTAGCAAATGAACACAGGTCCAGCTCGAGGAGGTGTGTGCGCGGAGAATCCATCAGTTCGTCGCCTAGAGCTTGCTCGGCTTTCTTCAGGTCGCGTGCCGCAAGGTAGAGAGTTGCACCTGTGGTCAGAAAAGCCTTGGCGGTTTCAATTCCAATACCGGAAGAAGCACCTGTGATGAGGATAGTCCTGTTGAACCATTGACCTTTGAGATCTTCGTCTTGAATGATCTGTCTAGCTGTGGGGCGGGCATCACCCAGGCCCTGGGGGTTCTTGTGAACGTCGGCGTAGCGGGTAGTCATTGTGAGGGAATTGATCTGGATATTGATCGAGAAGAACACACCCGGTAAGCACACCCATTTTTATACTCGGAAGGGAGGACTGAAGGTCTGCTGGTGTTAATCCGGCCTTCTGGAGATAAGATGAGGATTGATGAAAAGCCGCCGGACGGATGGCCGAGTCAGCAATTAAGCTTAACGCCGATCTCCACCCGGAGATAAGCTGATCGGCTTGAGCGGAGTCCAGCCTGATCTTTATAAAGCCCTCCCACCAAGGAATGATGATCCCTTCCTCCCACTTTTCTATACTCAAGACAATAACCACCAACAACGATCGCGCGCCCCCATACGCCTCATACAACACCATGGCAGACAACAATGACTTGAAGATCGTGTTTGGCGCGATGACATTCGGCAAGCCTAGTGAGTACTTCCTTGCCAGCCTCATCGTCATTTAAACTGCAGGGATCGATCAGATGAACATGCTAATAATCTACAAGACACACTTGGCGCTCGTGTCTATGAGACGAGTGATGCGGGCGACATCCTCGATATCTTCCAGCGCCACGGCCATAACGAAGTCGACACCGCACGGACCTACGGTGCAGGGTCATCCGAAGAGATGCTCGCGGCACTTGACTGGCAAAAGCGAGGCATTGTGATGGACACTAAGCTGTACCCTAATTTTGGAGGTCCAATGGCTGCCGCAGAGTCCTACACCCACAAGCCGGAAGATGTCCGTCGCGGACTGCAGAATAGCCTCCAGGCTCTACGAACAGACAAGATCGATATGTTCTACCTCCATGGTCCTGATCGCAACACCCCCTTTGAAGATACCCTCCGCGAAGTCAATGCATTATATCAAGAAGGGTGCTTTGCTCGCTTCGGTCTCAGCAATTATATGTCGTGGGAGGTGGCGCAAATCTGCGAGATCTGCAAGACGAACGGATGGGTCATGCCCAGTGTGTACCAGGGCGTCTACCATGTGTTGCAGCGCAGTATCGAAGCGGAATTGTTCCCTTGTTTACGCAAGTATGGTATGGCTCTGTATGCCTTCCAGCCGTTAGCAGGCGGGTTCTTGACGGGGCGGTATAAGCGAGACCAGACCGAGTTTGAAGCCGGATCTCGCTTTGACCCAAAGATCCTGCAGGGTAGCATTCACCACAGCCGCTACTGGAATGATGTCTACTTTGATGCTTTGGAGAGTGTGCAAGACGCGGTCCGGAAACACGGCTTCACAGAGGGAGAGGTTGCTCTAAGGTGGTTGAAGCATCACTCTCAGCTGAAGAAGGAGCTGGGAGATGCCATCATTGTCGGGGCTAGTAGCACCAAGCATGTTGAGAGTAATCTGGCTGATTTAGAGAAGGGTCCCTTACCGGAAGATATCGTTCACACAATGGAGGCTGTTTGGCCCAAGGTGAAGGGTGTTGCCCCGAGATACTGGCATTAGATTGTGCCACCGAGTGTGTATCAAAAAGATCGTCTGTACTATATGATAGATTACCAAAAAATTTCACCATCCAGGGGTTTATTTCGCACTGATCTTCTCCTAGCCTTTCTCGTCTGGTGTCATGGAAATTGAATATCATAATTTTAGAAAAGAACAGGGAAGGAAGACTGTACTCTAGATGTTGAAGAGAACATTCCAAAGCCCCTTCGGTACGGTTTGGCTAGATGTCACATCGGCAGACTCAAACTCTCCACAGAAGGGACACCATTCTTGGTGAAAGATATCTAAACAGAGATTTCAAACGGGTGAAGAATGCCATCTGTTTGTAAAGTTCATCGTCAGCCGTTGCGCTGAGGCTGTTTTGGTGGTTAGCACCGATGCGTGCTATGATTCGGATAGTCGCGCGATCAATCCATTGCCATCAAGTCAACTCCTTCAAGTGCACATCTATTCAAAGTCTATTCTCATTCACTGGATCTCCAAGATATCCTTCACTCGCACCAATTGGCCCTTCTTCATCGACTCATTGGCCGCGATACCCGTAGCAATCGACCATGCTCCGTCAATATGAGACGCAGCTCTCCTCAATGGATCGTCTCTGCGAATACCAAACAAGTCTTCCAGCAGTTGTGGGTCTCCTCCTCCATGACCTCCTGATCCAGTGGGGACGTCTATATCCACGGGCTTCTGGAACAGTGGACGTAGTAGAATGGTCCTGCTTTCCAATGCCCCTTCAAGAGACTGATCTCCGCCAGAGTTGACATAGAACTGTTCGACCACCTCCGCCTCTAGCCGACCTTTGGTTCCGTTGAAGTTGACCCGGAACCCTTCCCATGGAGCATAGGCCGTCAGACTATACGTCAGGACTGCCCCGGATTGATATCGCACCATCACCCCCATGGTATCCTCGATGCTGATCCCGTCGCCAAACACACTCTGGTCGCGGTAGTATCCGTCTTCCCATTCCGCGTCCAGGTACAACGCCTTGAGCTGCTCATTCTGGTCCATATGTAGCGCAAAGGGATCTTCTCGCGCCGCGTCACTCCCCGCAGCCCGCGAGTAGAACTTGGTCTCGCCTCGTGCCTCCGCGTTTTCTTTGCCATAGAACTTCAGGTCCCCCATGGCAACCACGGATTCAGGCTTTGCCTGCAACCAAAAATTCACCAGGTCGAAGTGGTGCGTCGACTTGTGCACCAGCAACCCGCCGCTGTTACGCTTATCACGGTGCCAGCGACGGAAATAATCTGCCCCATGAGAGGTGTTCAGCATCCACTCGAAATGGACGGACGTTATGTCGCCAATGGCACCAGACGACAGTAGCTCTGCAATCTTGCTGTTGTGCGGCGCATACCGGTAGTTGAACGTCACCCGGACTTGCTTCTGGGTGCGGTCGACGGCATCGATGATCTGCCGGCATCGTGGCGCGTCAATCGTCATGGGCTTTTCCGTGATGACGCTGCATCCAAGCTCGAGGGCACGAACGATGTAGCGGTTGTGCGTGCGGTCGATGGTCGTCACGATGATTTCGTCGGGACGGGTCTCCTCAACCATGCGGTCAAAGTCGCTCGCGACATATGTGGGCACGGCAGCGTGTCCTAGGGCCTCGAGTTTGGTATTTGCATAGGCCATGCGAGTTTTGTTGGTGTCGCAAAAGGCCACTAGCTGAGCGGTGGCAGAGAAGTCTCGCACAATGGCCGTGTAGAAAAACATGGCCCGGCCGCCTGTGCCGATCAGAGCGTATCTCTTCATGATTGCAGATAGAGTTGCCTTGGGTGTCTGTACGGACGAAAGTATAGTCGCCCAAGGATGATAGCTGGAGTCTGGAGTATATAATCTGGAGGACTGCGGGGATGCTGGGGTTGAATTACCCCGAGCAATCGATCAGCTGCATCACTGCAGATCCGGCTGACGGTTAAAGTCCAGTTTTTCCGTGAATCACAAACTTCAACACCGCGCGGGGGAGCAGATCTGCTCCCAAAAGATATAGAAGCATACTGTTGGATTGCTTGGAATTGAGATATCGCACAGGCAAGCAGGGAGCAAGGATCAAGTGGTGTCTTGGCTGCAATGGCATCGGTTGAATATAGTCCGATGAGAGGGCATCAGAATAGATAAACCCTAGTAGAAGACATCTTCACCAAAAGGCGCAAACATTTCGTATGAATCTCGAGCTTAAGCATGACATCGGACAAGATTGACCCCCCAGATGCCATCACGGCCGCTGAATCTCCCAACCCTAATGCCAACTCGCACGCCAAAGATGCCAATCAGATCATCAAAGAGAAAGCTGCTCAGTTTCTCGCCAACACAACAGATCAAGACCGTTCGTTTACGCTAGAAGAGGAAAAGGCTGTGCTGAAGCGGATTGATCGTCGCGTGCTCCCTCTTCTACTCGGCGCCTACTTCTTCCAACAGCTAGACAAGTCGTCCCTCTCCTACGTATCTATCTTTGGAATCGTTGAAGATGCCAACCTTCATGGTCAACAATACTCCTGGTTGGGGTCGATTCTCTACCTGGCTCAACTGGTGATGCAGCCCGTCGCAGCTTTTCTTCTTGTCAAAGCACCGACAGGAAAACTCATCGCAAGCGCTGTGTTGCTCTGGGGAAGTTCACTGGCCATCATGGCCGCTTGCACAGACTTCCCCAGTCTTCTCGGTCTGCGATTCACCCTCGGAGCTTTTGAATCCATGATCGGTACGCATTACACACCCTCGTCCTTTCATCCCTGGTACTAATCATATTAATTCAGCGCCCTCCTGCGTGGCCGTAACCCAGATGTGGTGGCGACGAAGCGAGCAAACCTTGCGCACCGCACTATGGAACGGCATGAATGGAGTGACATTCATTGTATGGCATATCTTGAGCTCTTTTCTCCTAGGTACAGAAGCTGACACCCCACAGGTCGGCAGTCTATTCACATATGGGCTTGGCCACATCCAAAGTACCACGCTATTCTCGTATCAGATCATCTTCATGTTCTGCGGTCTACTCACCGTCGCCTTCTCCATGCTCATGTTCGTCTTCATGCCCGACTCCCCCATGGAAGCCAAATGTCTCAATGATCGTGAAAAAGTCATCGCCGTGGAACGACTCCGTGCCAATCAGATGGGTATCATTTCGCGAGAATGGCGCTGGGACCATGTCTGGGAAACCCTATCTGATCTGAAGACTTGGTCTTGGTTTTTCTTGATTGTCACGATTTCGTGCGTTCTCCCCCTTCTATCGCCAAGATATCCCATACTATGTTACGTGATAGATGGTATAGCACATATCTGACGACCAATGCAGCATCCCCAGCGGTGGTATCAGCACATTCGGCAACCTAATCATCAAATCCTTCGGCTACAACAGCTTTGAAACGATCCTCTTCAACATCCCCTTCGGTGTCATCCAGATCATCGCCATCATTGGAGGTGGTTGGCTGGCTACTCGGTATCAAAGAAAGGGGCTAGTCATTGTGGGATTCGCGGCCGTGGCTGCAGTCGGTACACTCTTGATGATTGTGGTTTCTCGCGATCAAAAAGGCGTCCTCTTATTTGGGTATTATTTGGTTTGCTCGTCCGTCCCCAACAAGATGGTCGAGATGGCTAATAGAACACCAGGTTTCTTTCCTTGCTGCGATCACCCCGCTGGTCTACGCCTGGGAAGCGCAGAACACAGCCGGAGATACCAAGCGGAAGTGTACATCCGCCATAGTGCTGATCGGGATGTGTGCTGGTAACGTATGTACAGATAGGCTTCTGTATTTGTTGATACATCGAGGCGCAGTACTAACCAGTCGTATACTACGTATAGGTTATCGGTCCACAGCTGTATTCCACGGATCAGGCACCCCTGTATCGACCAGGGTTGATTGCGAATCTTATTTTGTTTGTGCTGGTCGGTGTCTTTGCAATGTAAGTACTGACGAGCGCATGATGAACCTCTCATAATGTGTGTATTGACAGGCAACATACAGGATCACCAACTTGTACCTGATATATCTGAACAAGAAACACGCAAAAAGAAGACGGGAGATGGGCAAGTCGGCCCAGGTCGTCGACGAGTCCATGCTTGCGAAGAAGGATATGGGTGGGAAGGCGATTGAGTTAGAAAGGGCCCCCGATGATAGTCATGTTGGGGATAAAGGCTTTGCGGATACGACTGATCTGCAAAATGAGGATTTCATCTATGTCTACTGATCTCTGGGTGTTGGAAGGACAAATTGGGTTGATAGCCCATTTAACTATGGCCCCACACGGCGGGAAGTGGCGTGTTTGACTGCATATATGTGGCGCAGCAGTCTAGAATATGCAGAAAAGATATATACATTCGAATTTGGACATCTATCAGTATATAGGGGAAAGATGATCTGCATATTCAGGTCATACACTGCCCGTCCGGCTCACACTGCGACTGGCAAATTCATCGTCATCGTCATCGTTGTCTTGTCCCGAAATACCGACCCGGAAGATACCCTCACACCACTCCGCGAACGTATCTACATCCCACACGGCATCTTCGCGGCCTTTGCCCTTTTTGCTCACAGGCTTGCCTTTGCTCTTCTCGGAGGATGTGTATTTTCCGAAAAAGTCTTCGTATATTTGAATGACACGATCCTGTACAGCACCCACTAGAGTTTCCTTCATGCGAGCGTCGTCAAGGTAGTCGTTCAAGATCTTTCGCATATCAGGGACTTCTTTTTCAATATTGCGGCAGGTTGGATAGATCAGCTCCCCCCGCTGTAGATTCCGCGTGTCCACAAATTTGGATGGCAAAGAGGCGGTCATCTTCGTAGCGAAACCGTTGATGAAATCGTTAATCACTGTTCTCATGCGTCCATCAAGTTCAACCTTGGCATCGAGCATGTTCTCGACGACTCGAGGAAGGAGTCCATGGCCTACAAGACGCATGAGATTGCGTGGATTAAACAGACCACCACGTTCTCGTAGCTCCCAAAACGTGCTGGTCACACCAGAAAAGTCAAAGGATACTTCAGGAGCGACGTATTCAATGTCGAACGCAACAATCTGTTGCTTCAGAATAAGCAAGTGGCTCATCAGGAAAAGCTGTCCATCGACCGGGGTAGATTTGCTAGAAATTAACGAGCTCGCTTGATGAAGAGAATCGTTTGTCTGGTGAACAATTTGATGTGCCAAGTCGTCAAATACGGTCGACTGGGGGAAATCAGTCAGTCCCACTATGTCTGTCTCATTGAAGGCCGGAAAAGCGACTTACATTGACAAGACGATAAATTCGGCTCAAAAGCCAGATGGCTTTCCGCAGGGTCGGGTACCAGCCATGCAAAGCAGCCTGGGATTCAAAATCCCACTTTGAGTCCTGCTCGGTGTCTGCACCCTCCTCCCCTTTTTTCGTTGGTTTCGACAAGGTCACTAAAGCATCAGCAGGTGCTATCTTCCGACCCGAAATCTGCCCTTCAGTGACTGATATCGACATCTGCCTGTTACGCGCAGGATAATCGAGGTCTTCCGGACGAGGCTTATATCGTTCGATTTCATCATAAAGGAAAGCTTGCGCGCGGAAGACTAATCGAGTTTGAACATCTTCCAGTGCTGGTTGAATCAACGAATGGAAATCGAGCTGATTCACGTCTGTATTCTCGGTCTCGTCGTCCTGATCGAAGAGGTATCGGGTCTGTAGCAGAGTACATAGCTGACAAAGTTTCATGATTTTGTCTTCATGCAATATCCTTGGTCGCAAATAGTCGTACAATGGTTCACAAATCGTCTCCAGGAAGTCATAAAGTCCTCCATAACCATGGAACCATTCGCCCCACAGATCATATTCGTCCAGACAGATACCGCGGATATAGCTAATGCTACCACGTGCAAAAGAGACAAGATCCTTAGACGTACTCGGAGCCTGAGCGATATCACTGAGATTCTTGCGCACAAGGGGTATGATGAGTTTACCACGAATGGCAGCATAATTGGCATGGAGCTCATTGAGTAGGCTTTGGTATTCGGCCTCCATTCCTTGGTCGGGATCGACTGGAGGAACGGCTCTCTTTTGAATCTCCAATCCAATTTGCTTCAACTCGGGTGCGCCAACTCGAAATTTAGCGTAAAGAAGGGCTGACATAGTGGTATCGTTGAGTTGTTTATCGGCGATTTTCTTGGAGACACTTAGGTAGACATCGCGTAGCGCCGAGACGAAGTGCCCTCGAATCAACGTGAGAGCCCTCGTCAGAAGGAGTCGATATCGAGAGCGATATACGCTGGACTCTTTTTGATCCGGCTGTATCAGGGAGGTTAGTTTTGAAGCTGTTGTAGGCGGGTATTGTACTGACATGAGTCTCCATATAGTCCAAGCATTCGTCAAGTCGGCGCAGCATATCGGAGAAGTCTTGTCCACGAACAGTATTCCCCGCACCGGGCGCATTGAGTCGTCTTGACGCAGGGTCCAGGAAGTCGTAATATTGGAGGTTCTCCTGGATATCATTCGCTAACCCCGAATCTCGATACTGTGCAGAAAGCAGTCCTTCGCATTGTTTCTGGAAATTCGATGTTTGGGTTTCCACGGCCTTGAAGTCCTGAGACAGACTGGTAAGGACGTCGAGAGTTGAGGATGTATCGGACAACAGTGTATCGAGGTGGGACTTGGACATTTGAAGCTCGTGGAGACATGCTCTAATCATGGCGAAAGTCAGTCAGATGCAGGTCGGACATATGCGATCGGGGGCGTGTCCATACTGGTACTCGTCATAGCTGGTCTCCAGAAGGCTATCCTCTATGTCATGATACCATTGGGTAAATTCGAGTTCGTTATGAACATCGCCAAATGATTCCGGCCCTACAGGTACCGCTTCACTCGCTGCGATCCCCTTAACCTGGAGCTCCAGAGGTGGACGGGGCGGAGCCGTTTGGCGGCGGGATCTTGGTCCCGCAGCTCGTTGGCGCATCGTGAAGTCAGAACGAAGCACGGAAGACGAGACGACGTCTGTTCCTAGGCTCCCGTGCAAGAGAATCAAGCAATCATATTGAGGCCGTTAGGAGGCGAGGGAGAGGGTGTGGCTGCGAATGGACGTGCATGGACGAATTGTCCTCCGTGGCCGCTTCATCGCGCTATTCTGCCGCCACCTTCCGCTTCCGCTATCGACGCAACTAAGCATCGTCATAGCCTGGAGCTGTCGACCCTTCCCTCCCATCGTTTGCAAGAGTTAACAAACACCCCACGATATTGGTATCCGCAGCATGCGCTGTTGATATTCCGTTGAGCGCATCATGTGGACTATCCGAGCGCGACAGCCCGCGACGAGCCTCGTCGCCATCTCACGTCGTCTTCCGCGAAATGGCCGGCCACCTGTTCTGCGAAGAAATTATGCCAGCGGCGGTTTCCAATCACCCGAGCAATCGAGTCCTACGTTAAAATGGATTCGCACCTCCCTAGGCTTAGCGGGTACAGGTGCCGCAGCGTTTCTTGTCTATACTTTTGCAGTGAAAGGCGATCAAGTTGAAGTCCCTGGAGCCGCCAAGGCTAAGGACCATGCTATCCGTGCAGGAGATCTGGGTTCCCAGTATGTCCAAAGAAAACGAAGCGTGAAAAGCCCGGGCGTATATCTGTGGGGAACCAATACCCATCGTGTTGTTGACCCGGACTCCAAAGAAACCACTATAAAGACCCCTCGCAGAATTACTTATTTCGATGACCAGCTGCTCCGAGACCTGAAACTTTCCGACAAGTCCGGTGCTGCGATTGATGAGAAAGGCGATTTGATTCAGTGGGGCAAAGGTTATTCTGATTCCAACTACAAACCAACACGGACCCTGACGGGCAAAAATTTGACCTCGCTCTGCATGTCCAATGATCGTATTCTCGCGTTGGCGTCAGATGGCAAAGTGTATTCCCTACCCATCGCAGAATCCGACCAATCCTCCGGGCAAAAGTTCCAGGAAGGCTCTTGGGTTCCTTTCTGGTCTGGAAAGTCTCGCGTCAGTTACAGACTGCTCCAGCCGAGTCTGAAGCTGGGTGAAAAGGTCACTTCCATTTGTGGAGGACTGGAGCACGCGCTTCTCTTGACCAGCAGTGGCCGCGTCTTTTCTGTCGCCTCCTCTACTGAGGCATACCCTTCTTTCGGACAGCTCGGTGTACCTGGCCTGACTTGGGCAACTCGTCCTAAGGGTCCGGTGGATTCCTGCCATGAGGTGGCAGAGCTTAGCGGCTCCAAGATCGTTCAGATCGCTGCTGGCGATTACCATTCCCTCGCACTGAGCAAGGACGGCAGCATTTTCACGTTCGGGGATAACTCTCTCGGACAATTAGGCATGCAATTTGACCCGTCCTTGCCATACAACGATACCCCCACTCTCTTGCCGGTGAAAAATCTCTACCGGGACAACAAATGGTTCCCCAAGGTGACCGGAATCGCCGCTGGAGGAGCCAACAGTTTCTTCACAGTCGATGCGAAGCGCACAGTGGCTCCGGATGAGAACCCCTCTTTAATTCGAGACTTAGACCGGGTCAAATCTGATACGTGGGCCTGCGGCCGAGGACTCTGGGGCGCTCTTGGAAACGGGAAATGGATTCATCTCCAAGATTCCCCTACGAAGGTCAAAGCATTGAGTGACCTGTTCGAGTACGACGAAAAAGCGAAGACATTGTCTGCCATTCGCTTACGCGAGATTGCAGTTGGCACCACTCACGTTGCAGCAGTGATGGACAATAAGGTTCATATGAACTCCTCTCCGACTGAGTCCCTCAGCAAGACGGACGACTGGGGTTACGATGCCCTTTGGTGGGGCGGAAACGAGCATTTCCAGCTTGGTACCGGAAAGAGAAGCAATCTTTCAAAGCCAACTTATATCAACGCACCTCCGAAGGATGCAGGTGATGACAAGGAAGAAGCTCGCCTCCAGATCATGCCGCGTCATAAGGCGAAGGTCGGATCGCAGACGAAGAGCATGGAGCAGAGAGTTGTCTGTGGTCGGCATATTTCTGGAATTTACTCTGCTGTATGAAGCGATGTCACCTTTGTATTATATCTTTGTTTTCATGATTGTAGTATTAAAAACTCGCCGCTCTATTATGGATAGCAGTACATGGGCCAATTCTATATCTGTGAACATCTGGCTTCACACAAACTTGGAACTTCGGGGACGAGGGCGCGATTTTGTAATCAATGGCAATTTATACCTGTTATCATTGCACTGCCTTTGATCAGGAAAATATTTGTAGAATCTTACCATGGTGTTGTTAGGTGTGGATAGTCGCTGGAAGCTTTATGGACTGGGCGCTGCAAACGAAACAAACACCCGACTCCGCGGAAGACGCTTGGACCACCGCTTATCCAAAAAATTTCCAGCGCAAGAAAAAAAGCCAGGAACTCCCCGAACCAGACACCATTCCTTTGCAGAACACATCATGCCGCGCGAGCAAAAGAAACGAGGTCGCCGTGCAGCCGAGAAGGCCGAGAAAGATGCCTCTAAGCGCAAGCGCGATGAAGACCCCGAAGACTCCGCCGCGAAGCGATTGAAGCCCTCCGCCGAAGAGACGCCAGCCGCAAACGAGATCACCCAGGGAGAGGATTACATCCCTTTTGATGAAGAAGCTCAGGATGTGGCCCCCGCTGGTGAATCTAGTGATATGCCCTTCTACGGTCTTCTCGACACCGAAGAGCAGGAGTACTTCTCCCGCGCGAACGAGTTGCTGGAGTTGAACCAGTTCCAGGATGCGGAGGAGCGGATGATCTTTGTGGAAAGTGTCTACACGGAAGCCAAGGGCAAGGAGTTGAAGATCGCATGCAGTCAGGGATGCTCGAGGCTTATGGAAAAACTCATCTCGATGTCCGATATTCGCCAAATCCGGAGACTGTTCAACGCCTTCCTTGGTCACTTCTTACACCTTGTCCAGCATCGATTCGCGAGTCACTGTTGCGAGACTCTGTTCATCAACGCGGCACCTGGTGTGACACAGAAAGTTTCGAAGACAAAGAGAAATCAGGAAGTTGCGGGCGATCATGAATATGATGAATCGGAGCCCGAATTGTCACTGGCAGAGATGTTCATGCAGGTTGTCGGGGAACTTGAAGGCAATTGGGGTTTCCTGCTGACGGAAAGATTCGCATCGCATACTATCCGAGTGCTTCTCCTTGTTCTGGCGGGAGAGCCGGTGGACTTGTCGACCAGCGACTCCGTCGTCGCAAGCCGGAAGAAAGAGAGACTTGGTTTGTTGAATGATGGCGCACAGGACAACGGACCCGTCTCGCAGAAGCGAAGTGTACCCGAATCTTTCGAATCAACTTTGAAAAAGACCATGAGCGACATGGTTTCTGTGCTCGATGATACTTACCTGAGAGCCCTGGCTACGCATCCGGTCGGAAACCCAGTATTGCAGGTCCTGGTGTATTTGGAGCTCTCGCACTTTGGAAAGTCTAGCACAAAGGATCCGAAATCTGTCATCAGACGATTGATGTCCGACGATAAATTTGAGGACGGTTCTGAGACTACATCTTTCATTCGCGGATTGTTATACGACCCCGTGGGATCCCGTCTGCTTGAAGCTATCGTACGCTATATGCCCGGCAAACTGTTCAAGGGATTCTACAAAAACTTTATGCGCGATCAGATGACATCCCTTGCACGCAACATCACGGCTGGATATGTCGTTCTCCGCATTTTGGAACGACTTGGGAAAGATGACCTCCAGGAAGCTGTGGAGAAGCTAGTACCGCAGATCCCCAACCTCATTGAACGCTCGAGAACGATCGTTCCCAAAGTGTTGATTGAACGCTGTGTTGTGCGTGGTGTGAATACGGCACCACTTGCCCAGGCTCTGGAATCCTCATACGACAAGGACCCCGCGCGGAGGCTGAATCAAATCCTGCGACTGGAGCAGGATACCAATGGCGAGAAGGACGAAAGGGAGCAGAACAGAGAGCCTGCGTCTGGGTCTCCTGCTGCTGAAAAACTGCATGGGTCCCTACTTGCTCAGACGATTCTGACGGCTCCTGGACAACTCAGTGGCTTGGTTTACTCTGGCCTCCTTGCTCAATCTCCGGAAGCTATCATCAATATCTCCAAAGACCCGACGGCCTCCCGTGTCGTGCAGCAGGCTCTTACACTCCCGACCTCCACGGCTCAATTCCGCCGACAGTTCGTCACCCGCTTTACCGGACATCTGGGAGAACTTGCGCTTGACAACAGTGGATCCCACGTCGTCGATGCGCTGTGGCCTGCGACCAAGGACATCTTTTTTGTCAAGGAGCGCATGGCACAGGAGCTTACCCAGCACGAACTGGCTCTCCGGGATTCTTTCGTCGGCCGCGCTGTCTGGAGAAACTGGGCGATGGACCTGTACAAGCGTCGTCGGGGTGAATGGGCAGCCAAAGCCAAGGGCCTTGATGCAGTGAATGGCGATGGAGAGCGCCCAAAGTCCAAGATCGAATTGGCAAGGGAGCGTTTTGCTGCCAAGGCAGAGGAAAAGGCGAAGAATGCTGCGTGATGGCACATGTATAAATTTCGTGATGATGTATTTTAATTAGCGGTCAATCTACACTAAAAGCATGTCCTCAATATTTCGTTTTGCTTTCCTCTGTGTGCTGTAATTGCTGGTATATGAGAGAGTATGTAGTAACGTTGAAATGGTGAGACTAAGGCGCTAAGAGGCTGCAATGGCGATCCGTCACAAACGTGCAGCGACCTCTCATGGGCGCCATGAAGGAGGTCAATTCAGGAGACTATCTGGTTAACATTGTCTGAGATGCTTGCAACAACCTGATGCTCTTGATCACGAGTTAGGGCTTCGCATTGCTTAAAAGGGCAGACCTGCACTCCTCCAACAACTCCCACTCTCTTCTCTCCTCTTTTCATCCTTCTCAATCAACTAGCCGTCCACTAACGCCCTCTAAGCCTCCTCTGGCATGGCATCTTCATCGAAATCCACTTTTGAGCCCGCCGCTCCGACAATGATGTCAGATTTTCGAGATCCGTCGCAATCTCTTCTATCCGCCAGCCAATGGACAGAGGAGACGAGTGCACTCAAGTACGAAATCGCATTCTCATTGGGATTCACAACAATTTGCGACAAAAACGCAACTGGCGATGGTCCTTCCACCACCAAAAGGCCCCCACTTGAGGGATGTGGGTTTAACCGACGAGAATCCATCCTGAAAACGGAAGTGGACGGTTCCGAATCCTTGGGTCTCGTCACTGACGTCTTCCTCTCTCCGTCTCAAGTGAGCCATCGTTGCAATTGTTTTCATCCAGAATTCTCGTTAACTGGCATAGACTATATATATCCACCAGCGTATCATTGCATAGATGGCTGCGTCGTCGTCCGCCAACCGCGCGGAAGAAGTGCGACAGGTGAGTCATTCAGACCCATCTGGAGTGCCACTGCAGCTCACAATCGCTTTCTCAATCAGCTTCTTAGCGCAGTCGAAGACCTCCTGATTCCCTTCATCCGAGCCGCCGATGAAAACCCTTTGAGCCATGAGTCGATGAAAAATGGTCTCAATGGCGCCAACGGCACCAACGGCTCCCACAAAGCTGCACCATCCACTTCGCTAGTTGACTACAAGAAGCCCGAAGAGCTGCAAGACCTCCTTCAATTACAACTCCCCGAGAAAGGAACCGGACAAGACGGACTCATCGAAGCGCTCCGGAAAGTGCTCCGCTACTCCGTCAACACCTGGCACCAGGGCTTCCTCGACAAGCTCTATGCCTCAACCAATGCCCCCGGCGTCGCCGCAGAGCTCATCCTCGCCGCCCTGAACACGAACGTGCACGTCTATCAGGTCTCCCCGGCCCTGACCATCATCGAAAAGTACACCGGAAAGCAGCTGGCATCGCTTTTTGGCCTGGATGGCTCTCATGCGGGTGGAATCTCGGTTCAAGGCGGTTCCGCGTCGAACACGACCTCCATCGTCATCGCGCGCAACAATCTCTACCCCGACACCAAGAGAGAAGGCAACGGGAACTACCGCTTCGTGCTTTTCACCAGCGCCCATGGACACTACAGTATCGAGAAAGCGGCGCAGATGCTCGGTCTGGGAAGCAGCTCGGTATGGGCTGTCCCCATCGACAAGCAAGGCCGGATGATCGCGGCAGAGCTGGAAAAGCTCGTCCAGAAGGCCCTCGCTGAAAATCGCACGCCGTTCTACGTCAACGCCACGGCCGGAACTACCGTGATGGGATCCTTCGATCCGTTCGAGGACATCGCTGCCATCTGCAAGCGGTACAACCTGTGGTTCCACATCGACGGCTCTTGGGGCGGCTCGTTCGTCTTTTCCCAGCGTCAGCGCCACAAGCTCGCCGGCGCCGCAAAGGCCGACAGCATCGCTATCAACCCGCACAAGATGCTCGGTGTCCCGGTTACATGCTCGTTCCTCCTCGCCGCCGACCTTCGCCGCTTTCACCGCGCCAACACCCTCCCCGCTGGATACCTCTTCCACAACGCTGACGAGGACACCCCCTCGACCGGCTGTGGCGCCGACTCTGAGCTCGCCCCCGACTCCCCCGAGGTGTGGGATCTAGCAGACCTGACGTTACAATGCGGCCGTCGTGCCGACTCGCTTAAGCTCTTCCTCGGTTGGACCTACTACGGCATATCCGGATACGAGCAACAGATCGACACTGCCTGCGAGACCGCCGCTCATCTAGCGACGTTGGTCGCCTCGCACCCGGACTTCATCCTCGTCAGCGAGAATCCGCCCCCTTGTCTGCAGGTGTGTTTCTATTATGCACCAGGTGGAAAAATGCTGCACCCGCGGGGTATCGCGTCCAACGAAAGCGCGCGTGCCAAGGCCAACAGCAAGGTCACCGAGCAGGTGACGCATGCTATCGTCCATAAGGGCTTCATGGTGGACTTTGCGCCACCGAGTGGCGATGAGGAGGCCGTCGGTGATGGCAAATTCTTCCGTTGCGTTGTCAATGTTCAGACGACGAGGGAGACGGTAGAGGCGCTTGTGCGTGCTATTGCGGAGGTTGGTCCTGCGGTTGTGGATGCGCTGAAGGTGCAGAATGCGCCGACAAACTTTAGGACGCTTGGGGAACGGGGACATGGGCCGGTTGTGCATCATCCTTAAGAAGATGAAGATGATCAGTTGTATAGGGTGTGTGAAGATGTGTGTATTTGCAGATGATATGATGCCACGGTTGTTATTTAGATCGCCTGTAAAAAGGACAAAAATTATAGATATTCTCACATAGTTGTTTTGGATCCACTAAATGCATTATTCGTCGATAAGTGAATGAACATACTATCTCTATAGTATCTGTAGTCCTAACTGCCTATTTCGGCTCTCCTCTCTAGCATACTCCTCGCCTCAGCTTCTGTAAGCGTTTCAACCCCTAGTTCGGCAAGAACATCTCTTGCGCTCTCATTGTCCTTGAAAAGTCTCTTTTCGACGTCCCACAAGCCAAGCTTTGGAGGCTCTTCCGCTGTAAGATCAATTCCATCCTGGGCTGCAGTCTCCGTCTCAGGTATGGGTATGTCCGTCTTCAGTCCCAGAAGCAAGAGGGCTTCACTCAATCTTCGAAGTGCCTTCAAAGAACCGCCGGGTTGTGCCGCGGGCCCGAGAGAAGTATCGACAACGCTACAGAGGTGGTCCATATCGCTGGTGAGTTGAGCAGCACCGGCTGCAGAGAACGTGTTCCTCGTAAGAGTGTTGTTCCAGACATACGTCTGGATAGACAGGAGAACCTGGCGGATGATTCGCCGCAATGGCGCAATACCCAAGGTACGAGAGAGGAAAGAAATTTCAGAGGATAGAGTACGCATCACTGGAGCCAGATCAGAGGTAGGGGGGTGAGGGAAGGACGAAGTGGTAGACACGGTCGCCCAAGTCGACACACGCGAGTACGGTTTGAGCGCTGATCGAGTGTTGGAGGTCAATGTTGAGGCGATGATGGATTCAGAGCGGAGTCGCAAACGACGATACGCGGATGCTGTTTCATCGAATAGTGCACCATCCGGGCTACCGTTCCCATGTCCATTTGCAACCGCTTGGGAAGTCCGTGACGCGACATCTGCAACGGACATGCTACCAGCCACGTTCTTGCCCCCGTTTTTGTTCTTCCGGACGCGCTCCTGGAGCTCTGACCAGAGTTCGACGAAGAACACTTCGTTGCTCCAGTCGTCCATCTTCTTCTCTAGATATTCGGCGCTTCCGAAGACCCTGCAGAGACGTTCGAGCCCAGCAACACCTTCCACACTAGCCCCATCTGTGCCTTGAACAGTCCTCCCAATAGTGGAGGTCATTGCCAGATAAGCTTCCAATGCAGAATGCAGCCGCTCGTGAAACTGGTCGAAGATTGTGATTTGAATATCAATCAGGAAACGTAGCTTCTGGCTGAAGGACGACAGGGGCTGGTAGCGCTCGGTGATCGTCTCCAAAAGATCGTTGACACGAATGGCAGCTTTGGTCGGCTTCGTTGCTGATGGCTCGACACCATCGTAGTCGATGTGCCCGCTGTCCGGCGCCTCGACGATTTCTTTGTAGCGAGCCAAGGCGAACTCCTTCTCAACTTGCAGCCAGTGATCAAACCAGCCTTGCTTGGTGAGAACCTCCCATGTCATGCCTTTCCAGTTATCTTCGGTGTAAGGATCCGGCAGATAGTTCCACGATTCGCGAATTTCGTCGTCAAAACTCATCAGCTCGTGCACGAAGTGGCTGAGCAATTGGGGGTGATTCGAGATTTGCGGAAGGAAAGTTGCAATCTTTTGCTTCAGGACTGGAAACAGAGCCGTGATATAGGCATGTGACGCATTGTAGAAGTTCCATTCCAGGTCAGGTCCAACAAGCTTTGCCTTTTCGTCGAAAATAGGTTGTAGGAAAGACGCGAAGAAGCCACCGAAGTTGTTGATCAAGTCCATAATGTGGGATAAGAAGTACTCTGGCTAGAGTCACAGTTAGTCTAAGACCTTCTAATGACCGGTCATGGCCTGAAATACCTTGTCAAGTCTGTTGGTGGGCTTGTCGCCGCTGAAGTGATACCTGAAGCGAAGCTCCAGTGGGTGTACCATCGCTTCCAGTGGGAACAAGATCGGGGGCTCCACCATGTGCTCATTTGTAGTCTCACGAGTCTCAAGCTCCCTAATATCTGATGTTAACTCCAGGCTAGTGAATATGGGTGAGAAACGTACGGTATCTGCAGATCGAGAAGCAATGCGATGTTATCCGCCCACCGCGCTTGCAAATCAGTCGGAAAGTGCAGTTCCTTGGAAGGCCATTTCATCTCCTCCAAAACTCCATGTAAGCGTTTCGTGAAGTTTCCTTTCATATGCTCTCTCAGCGCTGATGAGAGCTTTCCGACATAGTCGACCAGATGCGGCGCCGCTCCTTCAGCCGCAGGTTGAGCCTCCCTCAGCGATTCGGAGATCTTCCGCAGTCTAGTATATGGCTGTATGGCTTCCCGGGGGCCAGATTCCATGCATTTCAAAGCTTCCTTACTGTTTCATATCAGCATGACTGTGCTGCGTCATGTTGCAAGGGTATGTTGTACCTCAGCTCCTCCGCTTCCTTCAGCAATGTCACATAGCCTTTGGATATCTCAAGCCGCCGCAATTTCTCTATGCTGAGTTTGAACCGTTTGGCGGCATCATCACTAGCATCTGATCCGGTAATAGCTTTCAATCGTCGGTCAATATCGGCCTGTTGTTGATTGAAATCGTGTGCTCGCTTCCGAGTGGCTTCCGCGTGTTCGTTGGAGGTCTTTGTGGTGTTTGAGAGTACTTCCTGGGCTTCGGCCAGCTTTAAAGACCAGTTAGTGACTGTATCCAGGAAAGCAGGAGGAGGTTGCCGGAAACTCAGTGCGACTGAGAGTACTGTACCTGTTTCCGCTGCAGTTCATGCTGCGCTCGTAGACTCGAGAGCAACGAGTCTAAGCTTTCAAAATCAGCAAAGACCTGGATCTTATCGTTCAGATAGTCTTCGACCCGTGTCCTTTCATGCGCCGACAGCGCCGGAGTCGGGGTGGCCATTGTGGGGAGTGCGTGTTGGCGGGGTGGAATCGCGGAGGTGATTGAAGAAGCGCAAGGTGTTGTTGCGACGTCAGTTCCCGCCGGCGGCGAATGACAAGGCGCAGATCCACCCGTCGTCTCTGGCTTCCGCCGCGGACAACGACCACTACATCCATCTACAATGGATTCCGCTGCGGGCGTTTCCCCATCCTGACACTGTCTTGGAATAGAATTGTCAATGCTCAGGGGGCTTTAATATGTCTAGTCCCGCAAAAAAGCGCAAGAGGGATGCTACGGAGCCCGCAGCGCAGCGCAGCATAGCGTCCTTCTTCCAAGGCCAGGCAACTAGGCACGCCGAGAAACCAGAGCAGACATCAGAGCAGACTGCGCCGTCGGAACCACAAAACACAGATCAATTTCTGTCGGATGAAGCTCTCGCTCGCAAACTTCAAGAAGAATGGAACCAAGAGGATCCTGTCCCGTCCGCTGAGAACGACGTGGCAAGGGACGAGCCTAGCCCAGAGATCGTCGCAGCTCAAACTGAGAATCCGAGTCTGCCACCCAAAGCAGCGAAGAAACACACCATCTCTTTACAGACGTCAACTGGTACAGAGGATACCGTGTCTCTCACCATACCGCTCGACCAGAGCCCATTGACCTTCGACTCACAAAAGTATGCTGAGCAGCTGAAAGCGCACTGGGCCGCGGAAGATGGTTCTGCCTCGTACGCCCTATTGACCCGAGCATTCGTGCTCGCAAACGCGACCACCAGTCGCATCAAGATTGTGGATACGCTGGTAAATTTTCTTCGGATCTTGATAGAAAGCGACCCTTCTAGTGTCCTCCCGGCAGTTTGGCTAGCGACCAACTCAATCTCTCCGCCGTACGACGAAATGGAACTAGGCCTGGGCGGGTCCTCCATCTCCAAGGCGTTGAAGAAAATCTATGGACTGGACAACCAAGGGCTGAAGACGCTCTATGACAAGCACGGTGATGCTGGCGATGTTGCTTTTGAGGCCAAGAAGCGACAGACGTTCACGCTAATCAGACCGAAGCCGCTCAAGATAAAAATTGTCTACCAGTCTCTTCAGAGGATTGCGACGAGCAAAGGCAGCGGCAGCCAGGAATCCAAGCAGAGGATTGTTGAAAAGCTACTCCAAGATACTCGCGGTGCGGAGGAGAGCCGATATATAGTCAGGACGCTTGTTCAGAATCTACGCATCGGTGCCGTCAAAACAACTATGCTTATCGCGCTTGCTCGAGCATTCCTATATTCTAAACCCGAGCACGCCGAATTCTCTATCTACTCGCAACAAGAGCTGGCGCGACTCAAGAAAGAGAACCTCGCTGAAATCTATAGCAATGCCGAGGAGATTGTCAAAGCCTCCTACGCCAGACATCCAAACTACAACGACCTGATACCCTGTCTGCTCGAGATTGGAGTCACTGACGAGCTCCTTCTACGATGTGGCCTCGAACTGCACATCCCATTGCGACCCATGCTCGGCAGCATTACGCGCGACCTGTCCGACATGCTCACCAAGCTGCAAGGACGTGACTTCAGCTGCGAATACAAGTACGACGGACAGCGCGCTCAAGTCCACTGCGACACAAACGGGCGAGTCTCCATCTTTTCCCGGCATCTTGAAAACATGACCGAGAAATATCCAGACCTGGTGTCATTGGTGCCTCGAATCCGAGGCGAGGGCGTGTCCAGCTTCATCCTTGAAGGGGAAGTTGTCGCCGTCGACCACGACACTGGCGAACTCCAGACCTTCCAGGTCCTGACCAACCGAGCGAAGAAGAACGTCCAGATCGGCGCCATCTCCATCAACGTCTGCCTCTTCGCGTTCGATCTGATGTATCTGAATGGTGAGCCGCTTCTCGATCGACCATTCCGCGAGCGCAGAGAGCTCCTACGCAGTCTCTTCGTTGAGATCCCCAACCAGTTCACCTGGGTGAAGAGTCTCGACGCCACATCTGCCGATTCCGACACAGTCCTCGAGTTCTTCAAAAGTGCGACCGACAACAAATGCGAGGGAATCATGGTCAAAGTGCTCGACAACACCACAAAGCCCATGCCCGACGAACAAAGCAATCCGTCCGACCCTCCTCCAGCAACTAAACCCGACAACTCCACCAACAACAACTCCAAATCCTCACGCCGCAAAGCCCTTCTCTCCACCTACGAACCCGACAAACGGCTGGAATCCTGGTTGAAAGTGAAAAAAGACTACAGCGCCTCCTCCGAAACGCTAGACCTCATCCCCATCGCAGGCTGGCACGGTCAAGGCCGCAAAGCAAAGTGGTGGTCTCCGATCCTCCTCGCGGTCCGCAACCCAGAAACCGGCAGCCTCGAAGCAGTCACCAAATGCATGTCCGGGTTCACCGATAAGTTCTACCAAGCCAACAAAGACCACTACGCGCCCGGGAGCACGAACGTGATCTCGCGTCCCAGCTACGTCGACTACGGGGGCGAGCCTGACGTCTGGTTCGAGCCGCAGGAAGTGTGGGAGATGGCCTTTGCCGATATTACCCTGAGCCCGACGTATCCGGCTGCCATCGGGTTGGTCAGCGAGGAACGCGGGCTCAGTCTTCGGTTTCCGCGATTCCTGCGTGTCCGCGAGGACAAGTCGATTGATGAGGCCACTACGTCGGATTATCTGGCGTTGTTGTGGCGGAAGCAGTCCGAGCGAGCGCAGCAGCAGGTTGAGGGGACGGCACCGGATGAGAAATTGGGGTGGCAGGACGAATAGTAGCACGTTCGTCCGGTCGTGGTGCTTACCTTGGTAGGCAGGCATTGGACTTGGACTAGCGGGTTGGTCTGGGTGGGTGAATTTCTGTTAGCGGGCGAGATTGTGCCGTGGTTGTGTCGGACGATCGCGCCGATCTATCAGCCTCGGGATCTTGGTTCATCAATAACACCTTGGGTGCTCCGTATATTTCGGGAAGTTGGCCTGATAGGTAGCGCCAACATTCAAATAAATCTCTACCTACTATAGTAGACGACTAATAGATAATACCTACACAACTACCCACATCCATCAGGCATAAATACAATCTCCAACCCATAAGCATACACAGGTAGCACGAGTACTACCTACAGTACATCCAACTTACGTCACCGACTAAGTCACGTGTCAACCCACCACCAGATCAAGAACGTTACCCCCTAACCCAATCCGGCATCTCCCCCGTACCGCCAACTCCCGCCAACTCACCATTTTTACCGTCTTAGGCCTAGCCCCAACGCGAAATAGACGCGACCGCGAAAAATAGAGTTTGACGCGTCGCGCCCTCTCATTGCATTGCCCAATGTTGCTTTCTTTTCTTTTTTTTTTTTNNTTTTGCTTTTTTTTCTTTTTTTTTTTTTTTTTTGGGACCCCTTCCTTTCTGGATCGTCGGTTGTGCCGTCTTTGCGGCTGGGCTTTTATCCGTTTGTCTGCCTCTGTCTGTCCTAGCTGTTGTGGGGAGGATGGGTTGGGTCGGTTTCAGGGTTGGATGGTGTTTCGTACCTACTTGAGGTATCTACCTCCTAGGGGACTTTTGTGGTGGGACTGATTGAGGGGAGCGGCTTTGAACACAGTACTCCGTACTGAGGGACCTATTTGTTTGTTACCTATGGATGCTTTGGTCGCCCCGCTCGGTCAGCGTACCTTGTCCCCGCGCTGTTCGGGTTGGGTTAGTCGGGCTGGGTCCATTACGAGATGATGATGTGGTGGATCGGGCTTGCGGGTAGGCAGAGTATGATTCATTGTGTGGTATTGACATGGACACATGTATGTACAAAAATTCAGACAAGGACGATTCGCTCGTCCCAGGGAACATTTCATCTGGCGATTGGAAATACTCGAAAAAGTTGGATGGGGCTGGACAAGCGAAGACATAGGAAATCTCACCAGAAACCAACAAGACATATGAGAAGAGGGGGCATGTGTGGTCCAAACACGGGCAGACACGTCATGACAGACTCATTGCGGGGTATGCAATGTTTGGCAAAACTGTAAAGGAGAAAAGGGCAAAAAAAAAAAAAAAAAAAAAAAAAAAAACAACACTGAACAATGAACAGAAGGTCGGGGAATCATAAGGGGAAGAAGTTTGGGATCACAAGGAGACGATCAGACGATCGAGGAGTCAAACTGTACATCGCATTCATGAGGGTCGTAAAATATCCATGAGAAGAGAATGGGTGGCATGGGGTCCGGACCATCTCTGCATTACGGTCGCAGTTCTCCACCGAGTTGCAAGGGCAGCCCGGTGCCTTTCTCTCGATTCCGAGGGCTGTCGGCGCCCGGCGGCAACAGGTTCTCATAGTTCGACCGTCGCCGGTCTTTGTTGGCGAGAGGCGTCCGGGCGGGGTTGCCAGGCGTCCGTCCACCCCAGGGAGGTTGAGCCGGGCTCGGGGTCACATTCACAAAGTCGGCGAAATTGAACTGTTGACCTGGCGTGCTGAAGTTGGGGAACACCGCACCGCCCGGAGTCGGGGTCAGCGATGGCAGGACGGCGTGCTGACTCGGCGGGGTGGACGGGGGGAAGTCTCGCGGCTGCGGCTTGTTCGCGATGCTCGCGGGAGTGGGCGAATTGGCCAGGTATAAGAGTAGGTCGGCACCGCCGTCCTCTGGTCCCTCTTGCCGGAGGCTGCGATGATTCCGGCTCACGCGCGCATGTTTGGGAGGCGGGGTCCGAGGCGGCGAGGAGCCGACCACTGAGCTGAGATTCGGGAAGCTGTGCAGTGGAAGATCGGGGTCATTCTCATCGTCCGATTGATGGCGATACATGGGCGAGGAAAACTCGTGGATCGGGCCTGTCTCCGCGATGAAGGGCAGGTGGTGGTTCCGGGGTGCAGGGGGGCGGCTCAGTCCGGGGGACGATTCCGGCAGCTGGTAGGCGCTTTTCCACGACATCCGGGCAGATTTGACGGGACGCTCGGTCAACGAATCCGACCGGAGCCGTTTTCGACTGGCGGACAGCATGGGCTGCATGATTTTCGAATTGAATGTGGCCGCATGTCGGTTGCGGGACGACCGCGGGAGTTCTTTCGAGTAGGTGGCGGTTCGCAAGGGGGGAGAGGTCATGGGGGTCTCGCAGCGACTGTGGGAGACGTCGGAGGACGAGTCGGAGGGCTTGTCACTGCCGACGGAGAGGTGACGGCTGCCATTTGGCTCGAGCGTGTGCAGACGGCCGTTCTGGTACTTGACTTTGGCGAGGCCGAGACGATCCTGCAGACTGAGAGAGACCTAGATGTTCCGGTGGAGGGTTAGAACCGGTGTGCCGCCTGCATGGGTTGTCCGAGATTCTCTCCGGCCCCTGGCCGGGACATCCACGCTCTGCCATCAGAGCCATGGGGCCAGAGCGGAAAGGGGCCACCGCAAACATACCTGAGCGATATCAATTTTGCGGATGGGTTTGTCCGAGGCGGACGAAGGACGAAGGGCCATGGCTTCGGGTCTGGGCACCGGACAAGCACAGCTATGCACCAGGAGCGAGATGACGGCGAGTAGTCATACACGGAGGGGAGGGGGGGGATGCAATGCACGATGGACCGTCCC
>RHLO01000247.1:0-22339 GCA_003719415.1 Aspergillus olivimuriae
GGGGTGGGCTCCCGAACCGGTTCCGGGCTCTCCTCTTCGGACTCGGACTCAGACGAGTCATCGGCGTTGGTAGCCTCGGCGGTCTCCACGTCCTGCAGGAGCTGGCTGGCGGCGCGCGCATCATCGGAGGTGGATTTGCTCTCCTTGTAGGCGCGCATCTTCTCCTTGTAGACGGCCAGGTTGTCGGCATACATGTTCTTCCAGTGCTGCATCCCGTGGTCAGCGGACAGTCACGCACAGGATCACTGGCAATGGGAGATGGGGTAACATACATCCTTCTCACCGTCCGGCATCACGGCCCAGCGACGAGTGCCCTCGTCGGACACGTCCTTGGGCTTGGCCGAGGCGCCCATCTCGGCGGCGATCTTGGCCCGGTTGTGCTGCATGTACAGGAAGAACGGGGTCAAGGCCCGCTTGGGGGCGTTGGGGTCCGGGGGCGCACGCTTGCGCTTCTTCTTTTCGCCCACCTCGGACTTTGCGCCGGGCGTGGTGGCGCGGACGGGGAACCCGGGGATCAGGCCATTTTCATGCAACGCGCTGGTGATGTTGGCAATGGTGCCGACGTCAATGTCGGAGTGACCGCGGTTGAGCACGGTGTTGGCATGGTTGATGTAGGCGCGCGACAGGTCCGCGACGGCCGACTGGAGCTGCGCGAGGCTGCAGATGACCTGAAAGTAGGTTAGTTCAACCTGACTACGTGACGAAGCATCCAGCGTCAGAGTGCCGGCGGTAGCAGCATTGACGGAGCGGGTGGCATGGGCCAGGCTGGCGACCAGGTCTTGGGTAGGCATGGGGGTCTGCAGCCGGCGGGCGGGAGTGACGCGCGCGGGTGTGGTCATGACGGGGGGAAGACGGGGACGATACGCCAGCGCCGGGAGCACCCAGCAGATCTCGACCGAAGAAAGGGAAACGGAAAAAAAAAAAATAAGAACGACAGGGAAATGACCGGACAGAACCACGAGAGACACAGTGGGAGCAGGAATGAAGAATGAGTCCGGCAGAAAACAAGGAATAGGAAATGGAGGGCAGGGAAGAGGGGATCGGCCAGAGCAAACGTTGGGGTTTGTTTACAGACGCGCCAGCAATGCGACAGGAGGGAGTGGCGCCCGCAGCCAGCAGCTCCCGCCCAGCTCAGCTCTGCTTGGCCGCCGCAGCACCACCGCGACCACCACCAGCGCCCGACCGCGCCGGATCACAACAACACCACGCACCATCGCAACTTACATTATCGCGGGTCCGCGTGAAATCATCCACATTGACAGTCACGAGGGCGTCATTGCCCTTGGAGTCGTCTTTACGCGACATGGTCGTCGAAAGGCACCGGACAGCTCAGTGTGCCGGAAGAGGAGAAAAAGTGATGGGTCGGGTGGTGACAGGTCCGGTCGCGAGAGAGTCGGTCGGAGGGGAGAGGGAGGTGGAAGGAAAAGAATTTTCGCTAGCGGGGGCGCGCGGGAGGAGGGGGCGCTGGCTCCCTAAATACCCGTGGGCTTAAGCGGCTAGTGCCCGCAGGCGGCACTGCGCCCTGCCCCCCCCGACTGTCGTACTGCCGTTAGCGACCCTCCCGGGTGATGACACCCTGGATGGGGGATGGCCCATCGCTGAGGGCGCTGCAGTCGGCACCAGTGTCGCCGCAGGTTTGTGGAGTCTCTCCCGATAGGAGGGAACTGGAGAATCCCTCTGTTTTTTTTTTTTTTTTTTTTTTTTTTTTTCTTTTCTTTTATTCCATCTTTACTGCTCCATGACCAGTGGCACTCTCGCCTTCAATTACATTCAGGAACCGCGAGATTGAGGGCGGCGCATCAAACCTGCTTGCGGTGCCCCGAGTGAGGTCAGGACGAGGTGGGCGGTTGGGCGATGCCCCTCGTATTTCCCGCCCGAGGGAGCCCGCGCGTAAAACTCGACGGCCCTCCCAGCGGGGTTCTGACAGGTCGCCCTCGCCACCCCAGTCGCCCAGCTGAGGAGCTGGTGTCTATGGATACAAGTGTCGAAGCTGCCAATTCGCATCCTCGAGAAAAGATGGTATATCTTGTCTCGAGGTCGTCAAATCCCTTCTCTTGACAGGCAGCCTGTCTTGCGCATCCGGTTCATCCTGTCGCCTATCGCTGCCCGACTGCAAGCGCCGATGTATACCGGGACACCCTCCCCATCCACCAACCTCAACCGAGTCAGTATCTCGCAAACCGCCGAGTGACCATGTCCTCGAGAATAAGTAACCATGCGCTATGGGAAGAGCCGCGACAGTCCCCTGTTCGGGGGGCTGGACCAACGCGACGCAGCTCTTCTCCCCCAAGTAGTCCCAGGATCAGCGCCCAAGTGACAGGTCAATCGCATCGCGTCGCGCTTCTGACGCTTGCTGCGGAGTTGTTCTTGACGCGAAGAGGGGGATCCCAAGCCTCTCATCAGACACACCACAAGTACAATTCGCATGGCGCATTCGTCTCCCGTGTGATACATGGTCTAGCTGTACTCCGTAGGAGCTAGGTAGGAATATATTCCTGACGCGCACCACCCGTCCCGTAGCCGTCCTCCGTAAAGCAGGCCGACTACCTACCCCTCACCAGTTGCTCTGTAGGGACCAGTACGTCAGCAAGTCAGCCAGACAAAACCAGTTTCATCCCTGCCGACCATCAACCCCATCTGTCCCAGCAGCGTGGACCGGCGATGGTACAATCTTGACCTGGCGCTGGATATACTCCATGAGACCCCCACAGCCGCCCTGTTAGTCATCCCCAGAATAAGCTTAACCCCAAAGCCGTCCAGACAAACGGGCCCCAAGTTTAGCATCATCATCCTCCCCTCCCCACGACCGATCCACCACGATGGCAACCCCCAACAGGTGACAGAACCCTCCCTATTTCCTTTTCCCTCCGCCAAACCTCCCCCAGGCAGCCCATTCCACTCGTCAACACTGTCGACCACCCAGCCTGGAACCGTCAACCCGACAAACTTCCCTTAACAAGCACGATAAGACCAATCAACCAACATGCCCACCCCAACCACCAAAGCCTACATTCTCGTCTACGAAGGCTCCCCGCTCGACTTCTCCGAGTATCGCCACACCGCGCTACACTTCGAGTTTGCGCGCCCCAGCCCCACCACCCCGTCCACGACGACCATGCACGTCGTCGGCACGCAGGGCCTCTTCGAGTTCCAGGAGGACGTCGACCAGGAGCCGCGCGACGGCGGCGACCTGGCGCGCATGATTCCCGTCGGCGACATCCCAGCCTCCGTCGGCGCCGCGGCCATCAAGAAGACGGTCTCTGCGACGCCGGTGAAAAACAGTCGCGCCGACCTCGACTGGAACTGTCAGAACTGGATCGGGGATGCCCTGGCGCAGATGGTGGAGGGGGGGTTCTTTACGGAGGCCCAGCGCGCCGCGGCCATCGATATGATGTTGGATGTGTGTTTGGAGGCCAAGTACGGATGATGTTGTCTCGGATGATGTTGTGCTTGTTGATTTGATTTGTGTGTTTTCTCTTTGTCTGAGATTTCTTTTTTGTGGCGATTTTTCTTCTACCCCCCTTCTTCCTGTCGGGTCTGCGTTTTGGGTCTTGTTGAAGTTGCGGGGGTGCTGGGCTGGTTCCAGGATGAACCGCTGCGGGACAGATTGGCCGGCCCACGAAACGCCGGTCCCTTACATTACCTCCGACCTAAGGGGACCGACATAATCTTCATGACCCCGAACCCTGAACCCTGAACCCTGCGATCAAGGTGTCTCTGGGCCACATGGAGGAACCATCTCTGAATCGGGCCGATGACGGCCCCGTCAGAGGAGCGCCCAGCAACAGGAACTGCGGGGTAACTGTCATGCTGCAGACGGTACCTCGCTTGATCTACATTGGGTCCTGCCCACGCTTCGGCACACACTCATCCCCGTATCTACATTGCTTGAGACCTCGCGATATGCAAGGTACGCGACGATGTGTACCTACTTGACATCCCCATTTGCCTCCATCCATCAACCACATGGAGTATGTATCTATGAATCAACATTGGATCTAGGAACCCATGGATGTTGAAAGCCTCATCGGCGCTGATAGGTGATGTACACTGTAGTGGCTGCGAGGGGTTTACTCCAGACCTGCTAGGAAAAGTCCCTACCTGTGTGGGGACTGTCTTGTCCGGATCTACTGCAGTTCTTCCCACCGCAAGGTGTCTCTTCAAGCTAGGTAGTCTGATTGCATCTCGATTCCAGTGACATCGCGCGTATATACGTACAAGTCTAGCTGAATTGCACAACCAATCCTGGCCATTTCTCCCTCCGAAGCAGCTTTCCATCCCACCACCACATATCCCAAGAAAGATACAACCATCGATCAATGGCACATGCACCGATGACAAGATGACAACATACTACACAGACCAGGGCATATTCCTTACTTCCACTACTCGAACGGGTCATCTTGAGAAAACATAGCTCGATCGTCCGAAGAGACACGGCCAGCATAAGTCCCTCCCAGAAGGAAATCTCCCACTTCCCCACCTACTCTCTCTTCCATGCAGCTTCGCATTCAGTACCATCTCTCCCAAACCGTATCCCCCTCGGAAAAACCTACGTAAGACAAATCTTCTCTCAACCAGAATCCGACGTTTTGCCTCGCCATCCTAGCCCCAGTCTTTGTCTCTTCCTAAAAAGTAATGTGCATACATGAATAAAAACAAGTTGATACCACGACAACCCTCTCCCGAACTCCTACTAATAAAAGCCATAGGTGAGATAATAGTCAGCCAGTCAACCTCCCAATAAAATACTCATTACACCAAGATTGGCACAGAAAGTTAGTGTCTCGTGATATTACCCAATAACCGGATTAGAAAGACGAGCTCATACATCATGGTTGTAGTGTATGAGCCACACCCCTTGCCATGGCAAGCTGGAGCCCAACACTAAAGAATACTGATACACAGGAGGGAAGTATATTTCCGACTGGAAAGATTGACTGATTTGGGATAATAAGGGATAAAAATCGGCTCCTGGGTTACGCTGCAAGTAGTCCGTAAACTATTACCTGGAACCGAAGACGGGACGGTTGAATCATCCATGGATCAGGGATTGACAAGGCGATACAGAGATGGTAATAGGTAGATACCTAGGTAGAAAACTAGAGAAACTCGGCATTAGGGCTCGCAGAAACACCCAATATAGATTTCAATTCACGTATCAGGAGGTCTGAACAGCAGGATTGGAGCTATTAATATCTGGCGGTACTGTCCCCAATGTGACCTGGTCATATGGATTGTTCGAGAAACCGACGGCTCAATACAGAGTGCAGCGATATCAACTTGGTCTAGTGTACACTGCCTACCCGTTTAGGTATAGATTTCATATTGGAAACGTGCTTTGCATATCCTACGACGACTCTTAGTAGTATATCAGTGGCTCTTAAGCTTCGGAGGATTTGAAACATTCCATGTTCTACCGTATCTCAAGTTATACCCCGCGACACAGTCAGAGACATACAGTATAAATTTGATTACTGAACAAGACTGAAGAGTAGTAAACAAAATGTATTCTAATACAACAGGATCTATTTCACCCAGTCCGCCCGCTCAAAAGCAGCAACGACTGGACAAGCAAAACACTCGTGGTATGTATGCGATACTGTACATATCTAGAACTTGAACACCTGCTCCTGGCTGTAACCCAGCTCCTTCAGGATACCCGTAAGCTCACCCTGGTCCTTGGGGCTGACCTTGGTGCCGCTAATAGCCTTGTACATACCCGGGGGACCGCAGACAAAGAGCTTGATGTTCTCCTCCTTGGGCTCGGGGAGGACAGTCTTGAGCAGCTCCTTGGAGATGAAGCCCTTGCCGCCGGTCCACTCCTTGGGGGGCTTGTCGAGGACGTAGAAGGCCTTGAAGCGCTGGGGGTAGGTGTTCTCGAGCTCCTCCAGCTCCTTCTTCAGCAGGATGTCCTCCTCCGTGACGTTGCCGTACACGAGGGTCACCTTGGTCTTGTCATCGGGGTTCTTGAAGATCTGGCGCGCGAGCTGGTACATCGGGGTGATACCCGTGCCACCGGCGATCAGACAGATGTGGTTGTGCTTGTTGGCTTCCCACGGGTACTTGGGGAGGGGACCCTTGAACGCCAGACGCTGGTCCACGTTCATGCTGTGCATGTGCTCGGACATCGGGCCATTGGGGTACACCTTCACCACGAGGTCGAGGAAACCGGGCTGGTCTGGAAGTTGGTTAGGTGGCATGCTACAGGTGGTTACTGAGGACGTAGTGGGGGAGTTGCTTACCCTCATCGGAGACAGGAGTGTAGGGACGGAGGACGGCCTTTCCATCCTCGGGCTTGAACTTGGTCAGGAGGGCGGCTGTCGAGTGGGAAGAGTGTTAACATGCATGGCGATCGATGGGCGCCGTGGGGGGACATCACATACAAGCCACATCGAGACCGGAAACAGCCTCCTTATCGTCGAATTCGAAGCGGAAACGCTTGGTGTTGTGGTTCAGAACCTCAATCTCAGCCAGCTTGAGATCCACCCATCCCTGGTCACCACCGGTGAAGGTCTTGGGCCGGTTGACAGGGACCTCGGCGGCAGCGGAGTTGTAGCGGTACACACCAGCACCGAGGCCAGCGAGGCCGACAGCGACGTAGATGGGGGCCAGGGACGACTTGCCCTTGGGGGCCTCGGTGGAGTATTTACGGAAGCCCTGTCCCCATCAGCATCAGTATTGACGTCGGAAGCCCGGAAGAAGGGAAGCGGGGGAGGGGTGTGTAACCTGCTTCAGGGGCTGAGCACAGCGGAAGGTCTGACGGGCGAACATTTTGAAGGGTGTCAACGCAGGGGAGATGTTCAATGGGAGAGGATGTTGAAAGAAGAAGAAGTGGTCAGATTTGCGCGGACGGAGAGCTCCTCGTTTTCGGCCGTTCTCGCACTCCGAGTTACCGATGACAAATGACGCAATGGGCCCGGCTGCCCCCAACCGGATTCCCATTACTAACCATGCACACACAGGCAATTGTGACCTGCATTCCATCAGACCAAAGCACTACTACATCATAGCAATCTCAATGGATGCTGGTGCTTGCATTGGGCTAAAGGGAAATATGTCAATTTAAAAGATTATTCTAAATCAGGTAGTCGTTATCTGTGAGAAAGAGTGACTGTCCTGATGCCGGACTTCCTGCAATACATTTTTCCACGCTTCCGAGGGACATGGCAGTTCTCAGTCCGTATGGTGGTCTCCAGCAGATTCAGTCATGATCCAAGTGGATCATTGCATGGTCAATGTAGAAGCTTAATCCCTGGCGTACTCCATAGTGACAGCTACGTTGCTAGATCGCTCCAACATGTCTCAAGCAGATCTTGCCCGTCTTCAAGGCGAAGGGGTGCATCCCAGCCTGGCATCAAAGAGATTCGAAACGGCGCATTCTACAACTAGTCATGCCGTGAAAACAAACCCCATGAATTTTTTGTGATATAACTTGAAAGGGTCGCTGCACAGGACTAAAGAGACATCAAAACCATCCATCCCATTGATTGGGCTGTAGATACACGCCGTTTTCTCCACGTGATCCGTGTCCTTCATGCATGCTATGGCCATTACATAGTCATTCATCCACACACTCCATCTTCCCACACCCAAAACTTCACATTTACGCGAAAGTAGAAGGCCGCGAGTAGGCGAAGACCTTCTTGCCGGCGGTCTTGGCGGAGCGGTGAGGCAGAGGGAACTTGAGGTCCTTCTGGAGGAGCTGCTTGATGTAGGGGCGGCGGATGGAGTCGACGCTGTCAATCTCAACAACCTTGAGGATCTGTAGGTAGAGAGGTTAGAAGGTCGTCAAGAATCCAGTCGAAGGGACATCATACGTGGATGGAGCCGAAACGGGCACGGTGACGGGCGGCCATGTCCTGGTAGAGAGCCTCAACGGCCTCGGTGCGGCTCATCTCGCGGAACTCCTTGTACATGTTGTGGGTACCGGAGCGAGAATCGTAGCGGATCCAGATGCCGAAGGTCTTGACCTTGAGGGGACGCTTCTCGGAAATCTAGAACCAATGTATCAGCTGGGGTTGCTCCTTTCTTTCACCTTCCCGCTATCATCCCTCGCATTGAGGCATGCGCGATTCCAGTGTAGACATACCACATTGAGGCTGACGATCTCACCGTTGGCCTTCTTGACCTTGCGGAGCTGGGTCAGGAAGTACCAGAACCGAGACTTGGCCACAACAGTGTTGGGCGCAAAGATGCGCATGCGGTAAAGCTTGGGCGTGGGGTTGGCCTCGGTGGGCAGATGACGCCCGATGACCTGGTACTCGGTGAGACGCCCTGAGAAAACCTCGTCAGTCATGTTCCATTGATTCTGTCGTTTGCAATGTGCTCGGGGGGATGCTCGATTCGGTGCGCTGGTTTCCGTGCGATGTTACAGTCGGTAGGAGGGTGGCCGTGTAATTGGACCAAGAAACTCTTTCGATTTGCGACCGCACTTGAATTCAAAATTCCATCTCTTCTTCGAATGCTTCCCTGTCGATTGAAAGTTTGCTCGGCACCTCCACTGATTCGATCCAATTCGCATGTTCATGTTGTCGAAGGGGGTGTTGTCGATTAAAAAGTGTTGTCGTTCTCAACGCTCGCAGGAAACGCACGCAACCGATCGGCTAAGGGGCGGACGGAAAAATTGCAATAAGAGGACTTACCCATCTGAGAAAATATCTGTTAGTATACAACGTGTGCTGCGGACCGGCAGGAAAGGGTTTGGAGGGTAGCACTCACTTTTGTCGACGGTGATGTGGTTGATCGCGAGAGAGGTATGCCGGTTGGGTCTCGTCGCAAAAATGAAGATTTGTGAACTGGGTGAGTTAGGGCTGCCGCCCTTCGCCTAAGCGACCAGAGGCTTGGCACCCGCGCCATTCCCGATCCGGGGACGACATCAGCCACCCTGTGGCGTAGGCGGTGAACGACCCGCCCGCGGATGAGGTAAGCCTTCTGATCCCCTCACTCCAACCGCGGGCAGCTCCCCTCTGCCCGGAATGGACCTGACGGAACTAGACCTTGTTGATTGAGCTACCCCGATTCCCTCATGGCTTCAGTCTTTGATGACTTCGCAGAGGGCCAGAGACGCGGTTCCGGCGCTATCCTGGCCTCTGCTCTTACCCCGATCGCACCCGCAAATTACCCCAGTCGCCTATACTCGTTCCATCGGTTCTCCAACGCCGCGCGCGTCTCCTCCGATCTCCGCTATTCCCTTTTCCAAGCCAATGGCTTGAAACTCGCCAAACAGGAGCAGAACACATGGATTGACATCTTCGCCGCCTACTGGAAGGCGGTGTCTGAGATAGTTGTCTTTGAACTCTCCCCGTCTGACGCCAGCTGGGCAAAGGTCTTCGACGCCTGGAAGGACCTGACCAATGTGTTGATCAGAGGGTATACCAACGGAGGGCTCCAGGCGTGGACGCTACCATGCTTGTACGTCGTGGGAAAGTATCTGCGCACGTTTGCAATCCGAGCTGATGCCGAACTGGCGTCTCTGGGCTCTGTCGCCTTTGGGAACCGATTCCAAGATGATATCGCGTCGGAGTTTGAGAAGAATGCGAAATTGGAGGAGGCTGCTCGGGTGATCAACCGGATGTTCACGTTGTGTCTGAGCGATAGGTACGTTCGTTGTGGAAGCATCATGCTTATGTCCAGTGCTGATTGGAAGTATCAGGGCACCACTAGAGGAATCGCGCAAGTGGGGTATCTATAATATGACGAACTTGCTGTTCAAGACGTACTTCAAGGTATATACCTGTGTCGCTTCAACATGTTGGGATGAAAGCTAACAGCACATATAGCTCAATTCCGTGGGCTTATCCAAGAATCTCCTCCGAGCTCTGAACGCTTCCGCCGTCGACCTGCCCGAGATGGATGCGTTCCCCAAGTCACAAATTGTCACCTTTAAATACTACGTCGGGGTCATCCACTTCCTTGATGAAAACTACACAGAGGCATGTTTCATTTGACTGCCGCTCCAAACTTCCAATAGGATCAGCTATTAATGGTAAAGACAGGCAGAAGAGCATCTCGCATACGCCTGGCGCCTATGCCACAGAAACGCTACCAAAAACAAAGAGTCAGCCAACCCATGTCACCTATAGCTCAGATCTCCACTGACATGTACCAGATTAATCCTGACGTATCTCGTCCCCTGCCACCTCGTCACTACGCACACCCTCCCAAGCAAGAATTTCCTCGCCCAGTATCCTCGCCTGGAGAGGCTGTTCCGCTCCCTGTGCAACTGCGTCCGAAAGGGTGACTTAGTCGGGTTCGATACCGCCATGACAGCTGGCGAGGAGGAATTCGTCAAGCGACGCATCTATCTCCCGCTGGAGAGGGGGCGCGACATCGCACTGCGGAATCTCTTCCGGAAGGTCTTTGTTGCCGGTGGGTTTGAAGAATCCAAGGACGGCCAGCCTCCGATTCGGCGAACGCGAGTGCCTGTAGCCGAATTTGCGGCTGCTTTGAGAATTGGAACGCATGCAAGTGCTCGATCTCGCGTCGATATCGACGAGGTTGAGTGTTTGCTTTCGAATCTTATCTACAAGGTATGTGCTCTCTACACCTTGTGCATTCCTTTTTGAAGACGAGTAGTGATTAACTTTGTATATGTAGGGTCTTATGAAGGGCTACATTGCTCGTGAGCGGGGTATGGTCGTCCTTAGCAAAGGGGGCGCATTCCCAGGCACTGGTGTTTAACGGGTGCAGTATCAATGCCCTGATCCATTCCGGGGTAGTGGTACTCTCGTTTCCAATATTTCCGCTCTGAGCAGCTCGAGGACAATCTATCAAGAGGCCATGACCAGTGATGACAACACCTGTACAATAGGACGGTCATGCTTTGCTGCACCAGACATTTGGTCTTAGATGTCATCCAGGCCTTGTCCAATCCCTTCAAATATCATACATGATCCATGTATTGATGGGCTGATGATTGTCATGCATTGAGCAGGACTCGGTGCAGTTTGCTGGCTGGAGGGAGGCTGCAGTGGCTTATCTCCTTACCCAACGATTATTATGAATAGGTGGCAACGTATATTTAGCGAAAACATAGACACTCTAATTCCTCCTACATTCTAGCCTCATAAACCAAAGACGTCATAAGAACCAACCGCAGACAGACAGCGATCAAAGTCAAACATGGGGCAATTCAAGAAATGAGACAACATCGGGGATATAATACAAGGGTACTCACAATCAAACAAAGAAACCAAACCAGCCCCAACACCAACACCAGCACAAGACATCAAACATACATCACATGAACAGAGACAGGGACAGTGCGTTAGAGAAACAAAGAAACAGACATGACCCACAATCCAACCAGCGGATTTCCCACGTCCCCTTACCTATGTAGTACTCAACACCGAAACGACGGCTTAACATTCGCAGCAAGATCATCCTACCCCGCCAGTCAGCATTGCTCCCAAACACGACCTGGAAACATGGACGCCTGCACAGTCATACAACGTCCATTAAAACGACGACAGAACATACCATGTGATTACACATCGCAACAAAAAGATCAAAGAACAGTTTCCCACCCTGCTCCATCTCCATCTGCATCGTCCCGCTCCGTTTGAAGGTCGATCGGCTCCGGATGATCAGCGCGAGATAGTGCGCCCGGAGCTTCGATTCGGTATCCGGGGTGTGTTCGTAGGCGTACCGGGCACTGGTGAGGATAGTGTTGCACTGGATCCCGGCGTGAAGACCCTGTTTTCGAAGTGCGAGGCGCTTGAGGGATTCGATGCCGTATTTGTCGGCCGCACAGCTGGGGGTCGGTCCTCTGTCAGTACATGTACACACATTAGGTCCATATGTTTGGACCTTTGTGCAGAGAGAGAAGATTGGGGGAAGAAAGTAAAAACAAAACTCACTATACGGCTGTATCCTTGAGGATCTCTGCGCCAGCCCCGCGGTGGAAGATAGTCGCTCCGTAGCTTTGCCCGTCGCGGTCGATTCCGGCGTCTTCGAGTTCCCAGGTATCCCGTCGGCGGTTGTGGAAGAGTCGCGGGTAGTAATCTCCTTTGTAGAGATACTCGAGGATACAGGAGAGGACCTCGGGTTGTTCGTCGGGAAGGTCGATGCGTCGACTCGGTGATGAGTTTGATTGCTCTGCGTTGTCGTAGGCGGTTGCGAAGAAGGGCGCAACGCAAAGGATATCTTTGTGGGCGGCGAAGAGGCGCTTTTCAGGGCCGACTGTTAGGGTCACAACTGCTGGGGAGGGGGTCCTATGAAGGCTGCTGTCAGTAATTGGGTCGATGCGACTCGGATAGGGGCATATGCCTCACTTTTCATCAGGAGGTGTCTGTGCGACAGGTTGTCGTCTCTCGGGACGTCGGGAGGTGCCTGAGCTGGGCTCTCGGTGGAGTCTTCTTGTTCGAATGGTATGGTTGGAAGGAGCGGCGTTCTTTCCAGCGCCATATCTGGAAGAGAAACTATCCGAATGGGGGGTGCGTCGGGTGGACAACATCCTGGAGTTGATGTTGAGGTGGGATTGCTGGGCGAGCATTGTTGTGGAGGGATCGGAGGAGATGAAGGGAGAGAAAGGGTGAGATAGACACCATCTCAGGGGGAGGGCGGTTTATAAAGCAGGCAGAGAGCAGGGGAGATGGTAAAAACGACGATAGTGAATACGCATACACTAGGTAGGCCCCTAGGGTACGGAGCTGTACGAGTCGGACAGGGAATCACCCGATCCTAATGACCGGGGACCAGGGAGGAGAGACATGATCCAGGGTGGACAAGGGTACAAATATACCGGGAAGTAGATCGTCTCTGTGCCCAATGACTCACCCGATGGGAGGTGTGTCGAGGGTGTTGTGAGGCTGCAATTGTGGAGAGGAGAGACGGAGCTGAAGCGGACGACGCGTAACGGGGCGGTATCACACGCGTAAAGTGGTTTTTCGCCATCGCCAAATGTTCGCGTGGTCACGGGACTGGCATTGGCCAATAAGAATTGCCACTGATCTGGATCGGCCGACAAATCACGAGTCGAGTCCCGGACGGTTTCTGATACATCGGAAGGAGAACTTCTCCCTTCCATACCTATAATCCTTGGCATCGCTTTGGCGGGTCAGCGGACATGCGAAAAGATCAAGATCAGTTCGTTCTTCCGTACGAAAGGCCAATTACCGACTTCTTGAGGTGGGCAGTATCGGAGAATAGACCAGGCACGGGCCATAGAACGGATGAATCGAAAAAGAATGAATCTTGCCTGTATGTAGGTCCCTGCCCTATACATGTACCTTGAAATCGTCCGCTCCCTAGCGTCGCCCAAACGCCTAACCCATGAAAAACAATACGCCATTCCAAGAACCTTGTCTCCCGCTCGCGAACGCTAAGTACATACCGAGATGTTCTTCCGATCTACGCCAAAGAATGACTGCCATAATGAGGTCACCGCCCCAGACAAGTTTACAAAAACACTTTTCGCGCTTCCCGGGGATGACTTTCGCTCGGGCAGTAGGGACATTTGAACCGACTCCCCTTGCAGAGGCGTTTGAGAGACTCTTCGGCAATCACGTGGCCACATGGCATCATCATCGGCGGGTTTTCATCGGTGGTTTGCTCCTTGGAAACCGGACAGACAAAGATAGAATGGAAGAGGTACGATGGAGGAAGCGGGATCTCGACCTGACAAGTAGCAGAAGGTCAGTCTGGTGACCCGTAGAGACAGGGACCTGGAGAACACTCACCGGCAGCTCATTTTCCGTGGTCCATTCGGTCCGTTTCGCCTTCATGATGGTCTGCAACTTCAGCAACGTGGGAAGAGCGATAGCCCCGGCGGTGGCGGCGACATATAAGGGGGAGTCGGCGGAGAGGCCCAGAAGGGAACAGAACTCGCGGGTGAAGGAGTGCGCTACATCCTCCCATGCCGACGGGTTATTGAAAATCGTTCGGTATGGCGAGTCCTCGAGGTTGGGGCAGAACGCCATGGCGCCCATCAGCTGTTGGATCTCGCGCAGGTACCGCGGGAAGAATACATGGAATTCGCGTCGGGCGTATTCCAACGCCGCCTGCCGTCCCGCGGATACCGGGGCGTTCGGGTCCTGACCGCCGCCATGAAAGAGCCACACAAACTGCAACCGGCACAGTTCGAATTCCAGATTACTGCCTCGGGCCTCCAGGGCTTCGTTGTTGTCTCGGGACCATTGAATCGCGGGGAGAAGATTATTGTTCTCCTTCAACTGATGTAGGATGTAATACATTGTGGCAAACTGCTTCCGAACCTCGTTGGACGGCACTTCATCGAGGTCGAGTATACTGGCGGCATTCTTCACTGCATCTGTGCTGGCCTGGTCCTGTTGTTTGGCCGCTTTCTTGTCGGCCATCTCGGATAGGAAGGTGGCAGCCACCGTGAATTGGCCCTCGCGAAGGAGATGCATCGCGATGGCTCGGTTGATGAGGTGCTCTTGGGAGGAAAGGACATCGTGTTCGGTGCTCGGCAGTGGACGATCCTTGAACAGCTACCCGGAGTGTCAGCCCGTTGACGGATGGGTTGGGGCACAGTATATGACCTTATCGAGCGATTTGGAGTATTTATTCAACCCGCTGTGTGTCTCCTTGAGGCTATCATTGATCGCGTCAAAGGACGACTTCACCGGATTCTGCAATTTCGCTAGAGTTATGGAAGCTTGGGCGGGGTCTTGTAACACGACTCGGCCGTTAGCCACGAGAGACGACTGACAACGTCGACGGACGGGGAACTGACCGGCGGCGATGGCATCGCGGGCGGACTGAAGCAGATCAATAGTGGACTGCACGTTTTTAATTCCCTGCGAGGCCTTAAGCCTCTTGGCGAGCCGCTCGTGCTCTTTCTGGACGAGCTCCATGGTGGTGGAAGGTGAAGGGGAGAAGGTGTGGCTTGCTCGCCTGAAAGCGGAGACGTTCAGTTGACCGATGTCGTAAGAGTCATGTGGTGGGGGGGATCGACCGGGCTTTTGGTACGTCACCAACACCACCCACCATTCCGGAGCGACATGACGCTGGGATTGTTGGGGATAGACTCGCGGGTCTGTTGCATTCAATCTCCGGCAGATTTATCGTCTTCTTGGGTTGTGTGAACAGGAGGAGAAACGAGGTCAGCGACTACATTCCAGACGCTTAGTCACCATGTCCCATTACGGGAGCCGCATGAGGGTTGTGTACATAGTACGTACACAGGTCACGCCCCGTCGAACATGTGGCTGTGTGACCCATATCCCCTTCTATTACGGAGTAATAAGTAATGATATGACATGCGCCTTATTTGAAATATAACTGATTGCCTGAAATTAGATTTGACTCTTATTCTTCTGAAGAATCTAGTATACTAAGTACGGTATTGTAATAGAAACTCCTGAAACGAGTCAACGACTAGCACTAGTTATCGGAAGTCAAAGCTATCTGACCACCTAGATCTGCTACATCATGTTTCCCTGCTTTCTGGAGATCTCGTTCTATCACCGATGTTGAGTTTGCGTGCCCCTTTCCTATCCTCTCCCTCAGCATTTTCTGACCCGTCAACGAGAACCTTGGTGTCCCCAGTGGGCTTACTGCACAGGTATAGTGTGAAGAGTTTGATGTTATCTTTCCGTGTCTCCGGGTTGCTGAAGTCAAACAATTTCGATTTGTACACCATAAGGCCTTTCGAGGTTAGGTGGACTTGGAGGATGCGGGCCTTCAAGTTATTGAAGCAGGAGAGAACATTTAACTACATAGGCCAAATGATTAGTGTAAACCGTGATGATTCGCTTGAGGTATACTGACCGGGATGACCAGGTGGTCAGACAAGGAAGGTAGTTGCAGTCGGGTGATCATTATTGCGATCAAGGGGATCAATTCGTTATAGAAAATCTCCTCGGCTGGGGTTCGATCGTGGGCTAAAGTGACTGTAAGATGTGGATGTTGGTCAATTTCGTTTCCGTAAAACCAAGTATCAACATCAAGACGGCGTTGTTCGCGGGGATGCGCCCTGGTCAGATCTCCACAGATATACCGCTCGGTCCAGTGATATTCCAGAATCTCGTCATCTAATCCCCTGGTAACAGCAAATCATTCATGAGGTGACCTTGCTAGGGGAATCTCCAGTGCGCGACGACTTACCCATATCTCATGTCTCGGAGTACCTCCAAACAGGGCGTCCTTTGCTCTCCTTGTTTCACGCGGGGCACTCTCATTTCGCCAACTAAGAAAGAGCAGAGAAGCTCGGCATTGGGACGAGGACGGTCCTCTTTCCTGTCCATCTTCTGCCAAAGCCTTTCTCTAGTTTGCACACGCCGCATGACGTTAGGTTCATTGATGTCCAAGAAATACTCGTCAAGCTCTGCCAGGTTCCATGGTATGAAGTACGGCTTTGGATATGAGCGGTGACCATCCGATCGAAGAAGCAGCCTAACAACGGTGATGGCAGTTTCTTCCAACACATGAGATGGAACTATGATACCAGGGGCCGTCTCTACCAACTTGTCCAGTATGTTTTTGAGAGCTTTGCAGATGTTCTCTCGATTAGCCTGGATCTGGCCGCTACCCTCGGGTTGGGCCTCGGATCTTTCCTCCAGGAAAAGATATCTGAATCTTTTGAAGAGAGGTTGTCTGCTCGACATTGTGGATAAGAGAGGTGGAATGATGGGAGTAGATGTAGATGGTAGGTGGTAGGTGGTAGGTGGTAGATGGGAGATGGGTAAAGAAGGCAAGGTCTGTGGTTAGTGAGGTGAGTAGTAGGTAAGAAATAGGTCAGGGTGAGAGTTAGGGAGCCAAACTCTCAATCACCAACAGAAAGGTCATGACCACCGGACCAATCATGTGGCTATGCCGTAACCAGGGAATTCACTGCTATATGTTCCTACCTCCACCGATTCGTGGGCACGGGGACGAGAAAAAGTAGGTAGGAGAGACAGTCCAGAATCTAATAACATTCTCTGGTCCCATTTAATTGCTTGAATCAGCCATCCAGACCTCTTGCTGACATCCATATTGCCCTATTCATCACCAACACCTATCGAGACACCTACCGATCCACCTACTGAAACACTTGAATCGCCTGAACATCCTGCGCCTAGATTTCGGAGTCTCCCATCACTGTATGAAGCGGTTCGTCGATCCCGGTACCTCTCATACTCTGATGGGGTCTGCGGCCGCCAAACAAAAGGAAACAACAATAGCCGCCAACTCTTCCATTTGTTCTGGGGAAGAAAGTCTCCATGGTCCAAATGTATCTATGTTCAACAGCGCCTGAGCGTTCTTCACCCCTGATTGTAGATATAGAAGGTAGGTAGGATGGTAAGAGGCGAAATTTATGTAAATCTCGTCACGATCCTGGGAGATCACAATCCGGCTATTTCGACAAAATTTGTTAGGTTATGACACGAATAGTATCAAAGACGATAAGAGTGAGTGACTAGTTGCCCAAAGCAAGCAGGGCACCAGGCTGCTTGAGAATCCAACCCACTACCTCTGCCGTTTCTTGCATGATAATTTTCGAAGTTTGGTACTTGCGCAGCCGACGTTTTGTTTCCAAGATAATGAGGATATCACCAGAAGACTTGCAGTACAGGACTCCGTCGGTATTTGTATTGAAGCTCGTGGAGTTTGATCGGGTTGCCGATTTGAAGGTGGGAGAAAACCCAATAGGGTCATAGATCCATTCGAGGTCTTCGTTGAATACAAGATGCGTCAACTCCTTAAGGAAAAGGACCAGCGAGACATTCACTGTCATTTCATTTCTCACATCATCATCAGGAGAATCGCTGGCTAGTATCTGCGAAGTAATCTGATCTTGACTGTCCGCTGCTGGCCGAAACGAGCCAGGGAAATCGGCGTCGCCCCGATGAGTGTTTGATGCAGCTTTCTTGGCCTTCAAGCAAGTGAGGTAGTTTTGAAAGTCCGACGAGGCTCCAAGCAGATCATTTGCCGTTTCCCAATATTTTCTCGATCCATAGTGGTCAATTTGATCCAGTAACTCTTCCGGATTTTGGGGAAGCGGGCAGACCGATCGAAACATAGCGTATTGTCTTTGGCTAATATCTGATCCTGACTTCATCATCTCGGGAGTAAGGTCATGAATGGTCGAGTTTGTGAGTCCCGCCTGCCGCAGGAGTAGTGTGAGCTCTTCGAGATCCGCTGGGATGCGGAAATCCGGGATATTCAGCTTTTTGTTCTCCTCCTTCACTTTATCTCTTCTTTTTTGCTCTTCTGAGCCCACGCGGCGTCTTTTCGGTGACAACATCGTGTTGGGAGAGCTTTTTTGGTCTGCGAGGATGAAGTTGTGGAGCATGGAGACAGGAAGATGGGAACAACCCATCAGTATTGGAGGCTGGGGCTGGGGGAGGCCTTGGGTGCACTTTCTGTTACTCACCACTGACTACTTACACGGCTCCTGGAAAGCCAGCCAGCACTTCTCGCGAGGGTTCTGGTGTAGGCAGCCCTTCTTGTCACTTTCTCTTCACCTTCTGACAAGACGTAGCCACTTCATTCGGCCCCTGTTGACCGACATGTATCAAGCGTAGTCATCATGGCGTTTGCAGGCATGTCCCTCGACGTCTTTGGGATCACACCACAGTAAGTTCCTTCACTTTTGTTTTAGTACCCACCTAGCTCATACAATCTGCCTTCACTCCATTGTCGATATCAGTGAGGAAGGGAGAAAAGGAAGAAGGTTTCGCATCGGGGCCTACCATCTTTGGGAGCTTCCGCGCCGCTTGAGTTGACAGTTCAAGATAAGTGACAGCCATACGACGCGCATATTTGGGCATAATCTCATCCGCCTGCCCTTATTGTATCTGCAGCTAAGAAGCTCGTGCAGACAGGCCGATGAGGGGTCACGCATTAATGGAATGATCAAGAACTGCTGTCGACAATCTGTCTTCCAATGATCAATTGTCTACGATGTACCGGGCCATGAAGACGCCGTATACTGCGTCTATGATGTCAAGCTGCGGAAATAATATCCGTTCAATCAGGTATATTGGCTAGCGCAGAACATTGTGGTGTGGATATCATAGTCATAGCTTCACAAACATTCGAGAAGATGCTCATCACATGCATTGACCCAATAGTATTCCACAGCCTAAGAAAAGGAAGACACGATACTCAATGATGGAATGTCATTTCTCACGGTCATAATCATGTCTCCAGGATTTACAGAGATATGGAAGGTTTGATATATTTTTCCTGAGCAGTGAGTTTTCGGATACAAACCCAACCCAGAATTGAAATCCCACCCCAACCCGGAGGTTTCCCGAAGAACCCAATAGTGATGGGTAAAAGAGGTGGCATGGATGAAAAATGTGATCGGGCCAGTTTGTGGGCTACATAAGCGGATAACAGCTTACCAATACTTTTCGTGCCATGCCACCCAAGTTTCGAGGCTCCGCTAATTGCAACCACGAGGAGGGTTCGAAGATAGATACGGAGAGGACAGGTCCACAACCACCAGATGGTGATTTATCGAGAGTTCGGCCAGACCGCCGGAGTGGACGATCACAGGAGTGTCTAAGACAATCACCACATCTGCTCCGACTATGTATGAGGGATTCTTGATCGTACTCCACACGGAGTCCGCTGGCTGGTGACTGTGTGACGACCCAGTCCTCAGGTTGCAGGCTCCTGTGGAGACTCGCACGGTGGGCTTGATCGTGTAAAATACTTTCCGGAGCAGCTACGCATCGCTGTCTGCATATCATCACTCGTTTCCGGTGAAGGGCAGACCTACCCCGGTCGTCCGGCCTGAAGGATAAGACATTGGCTCGGAGTCCCCGTCTGAGACAGGCCTCTGACCTTGGTAACCAGTGGATGGCGGCGCGTCCGTTCAGCTGTGCCACCAAGTGGGCGATCCGATCCTTGGGTTTGATGATGGGTTTGGGGGCTATATCAGGCGTGGGAGGCTCCCGAGGGCGAAATTCGGGTTGGGAGGTCGATTGAGAGCGAGGATACGAGAAGTACGAAGTATATCGACTGTGATCAGGTCGCCAACGAGAAAGTCCGTGTCAGCCGCATCTCGACCGCCTTCCAGAAATCCTCCCGCCGTTTAGGGGGCGATGATATGAATGAAATTCATTCGGGGTATGATTACTAGTATTCGGACTCACCTCTGCTGCGCCCCCTCGTCGCAGTCTCTGTCGTCCCGATTCTCCCTCGCGAACCAGCAATTCACCCGCCTTGGTGCCTAGATTCGGCTCTTCCCCTCACTGCGCTCTCGCTCTCGCCCTCACCCTCGCTCTGGCTCTGGCTCTGGCTCTCGCTCTCTGGCGCTCCCGTCGATCTGGCCGCATTCTACCTCGTCCGCCCGTCTCGCTACTCGCTACCCCCCCCCCTCAGGGGAATTGTCCATTGCATCCCATCGTCGACCATGGCCCAACAACAGAACGACAATGTCATGCGACGGTACGTGCGACGTCCCCCCTCCTCCTGCCCTCCCCTCGACCCTGGAGAAAGGGACCGTCTGTAACGGTCTGGATCTGCTCCCGTCGATCCGCTTCACCTGCGGCCCCTCTCACCCCCGTTGGGACCAGTTGGTCGCTGGAGATACCCAACATCGTCCTGTCCTTTTGGCCTCCCCGTCCCCGGTCGCTATAGCTCCTCGGTCGTCGTCGTGATCCACGGCTAATCTCGACCCTCCGCACAGGAAGCTGGTCATCATCGGCGATGGTGCCTGTGGCAAAACCAGTTTGCTGAGCGTCTTCACCCTCGGTTACTTCCCAACAGTGAGACACCTCCCACCGCTCCCTGATGCAAGGAATCGCTCCAGCTAACCTCGGTCTGTGACGTGCAGCATTATGTTCGTACCGCCTCGCGTCCGCTTCATCGAATTGTCTGCCATGTGCGCGGGTTTACTGACGGTCACATGCGTCTAGGTCCCAACAGTCTTCGAGAACTACGTGACGGATTGCCGAGTCGACGGTCGCTCCGTGCAATTGGCATTGTGGGACACAGCTGGTCAGGAAGATTATGAGCGTCTGCGTCCGCTGGCATATTCCCAAGCCCACGTCATCCTCATCGGATTCGCTGTCGATACCCCGGATTCATTAGAGAACGTCAAGCACAAGGTCTGTCGTCTGGGCCCCTTTCCTGACCGGGGGGTGATGCTAGGTCTGGACCTACCCAACTGACTCTCTGCAGTGGATTGAAGAGGCCAACGAGCGCTGTCCTAACGTCCCCATAATCCTGGTCGGACTGAAAAAGGATCTTCGAGACGACCCGCTGGCGCAGGAAGAAATGCGGAAGAAATCGCTGAAGTTTGTCTCGACCAAAGAGGGCAGCGAAACGGCAACCCATGTCGGGGCGCGAAAATACCTCGAATGCTCTTCGTTGACCGGTGAGGGTGTCGACGACGTTTTCGAGGCCGCCACCCGCGCCGCGCTCCTCAAATTCGACAAACGGAAAAGCTCGTGCTGCATTGTACTATGATGGATTTCACCCAAAGACCCTTCATATATACGTCTCGACATGACTCGTCCCATCTTCGCGGGTCGATGCGGTCCTGTTGATGAGATTTTTTCTATCTAAAAATGGGGAGGGGAAGCAAGAAGCGGTTGATTGATGACGGTTGAACCATATACTTTTGCATGATTGGCGTTTGGGCGGGCTTCTCCATCTTTCATTTATTTCAGTACCTTCCTAACATCCTCCCCTCGTTTTGGGGTCTTCTTTTCTATCTGGCTCTCCCACCCCGGAGTCTCTGCTTGGTGACTATACACGTTTCTCAGGCACGCTCCCCCTTCTCTCCTTTGGCATCTTGTCTATCTGTCTTGAACATCTCTTGTCCAGTTCATTCCCTCCGAGCGATACATCTACTTTGTGTTGTGTTTGTATGATGCCACTATAGTCTGAATCAATAGCTTTGCTTTATTCCCACGACAGAAACTCGAACAAACCAACAGATATAGTACATACATATAATCCAACAAACCATAAATCCCAATCTCGACCCCCATCCATACCTGATCATCCAAACATCCCATCCTTACAGTACATCCAACCCACAACCACCCGACATACACAAACTCAACAAAACCAACCCAACTAGTAAATCTACCTCCTCGGCTCCGGCTTCTTCCACTCATGATTCCACCCCTCCTTCGACGGACTCTCCGTCTGCATCCGCCCATACTCAATCGGGAACATATCCCGGAAGATCCCCGTCTTGATCATCGATTTGCGGAAGAGCCGTCCGCCGTCGCCGGCGCCCGTGCGGAGCTCCTCACACGCATGCTGCATCGACTGCCACTGACGCTGCAGCTCGAGTTGCTGCGTGCGACGCTGCTGCGCCTGGTACAGTTGCCACGCGCGGTGGATCGTCCAGTGACGGAGGTAGCGGGTTCGGGAGAAGCGGAGGGGACGCGGTGTGAGGGGGTGGTGGAGGAAGTAGCGGATG
>RHLO01000248.1:0-53087 GCA_003719415.1 Aspergillus olivimuriae
GAGTGAGGCGGGTGAGGGAGGGTTGAGGAGAGGGTTTGACGGTGGCACGTCGCTCGGGACAGTCTTTTTGCTCTTTTGCACGCCAACGGGAGCGACAGGCGATGACCGTACTAAGGGGGGGAAAACGCGGCACCGGGGGACGGATCGGAAAAATAAGAGGGTCGCTCTTTGCTGGGCAGCAGTTGTCCACGTCGGAAAGCTGCGACTCGATCCGAGATGAGGCACACACACACACACAAGACGCACCCGAGAGAGGGACTGAGGCGGAGAAAGGGAGAGGGGAAAAGGGAGGTTGTCAAACGAAGGGACCACAGGACCGTCGACAACAGAAAGACAGCGGCGGAGGCGAGAGGGGGGGGGGAGCGAGGAGAGAGAAAGCCAGCGAAGAAAAAGAAAGCACCAGAGTGAGTCGCCCAGACCAGGATGGATAGCAAGTTCGTTTCGTTTTTTTTTTTTTTTTTCCCTCCCGTGCGAGTGGAGCATAAATTACCCAGTGGTTTTTTTCTCTTCTAGTTTTTTCTGGTTCCCATCTATCGCAAAGACATTGTAGACATGGAGAGAACCCGATCAAAGTCAATTCCCTCACCACAGCAAGTTCTCCCAGTCAATGGCAACTCTCAGGGGATCATCCTCTTCCATTCCTTTGGCATTGGTCTGTCCCCCGGGGACAATTCCAGTTCCGCGACGCCGACCTGGGAGACCGCCTGGATGGGGATGTATTGAAATGGGGCGGTATTACCCCATCGCCCCGTGCTGAGGTTAGGTAACTTCCTGTCCAGCGGGGAACCGCCTCCATCCCGGCCGGGAGGTCCCTCAGAACGAAGTATAGCAGACGGGACCACGCGAGTCTCGTAGGGGAATCGGTGACGAGAGACGTGATCCCAACTCAATGTCGACCTCCATTGGATCATGAGCCTGACCGATCCCTTTCCCCGGATAGAATCCCTCGATCAAAGTCAATTGACCTCCCGGCGGGCGGATGGGAAACGGGATCCGTGGACAATGACCCAATCCTCCGGTAAGTTTACCTTACTGGCGGTAACCGTACATTGTCATACCTTACCTGTTCTCCCTGATGGAGGTGGACTCCAGGGACCTCCTAGAGACCTGACTGGACCATCGGGGGCCTGTCAATCATGCTACCTACCTACTTCGTACGGGAGGGCGAGAGTGATCCAGTCGATAGGTACGGTAGTAGTCATCTCCAGGAGACAATCCAGTTGTCCTTCCGGGGAGGTTCCATGTCGATTGCCCTCCTCCACTTTCTCCTGGATCCAACCTGCGATTTCCATCGCTCCATCGCCCCTCGTAGATCCGACCTCTTTCTTCTACGTGAGGCACTGCCTTTCTGTAATCAACCTCCCGATCATCATCCTGATCTTTCCCGATGTTCTGTCTAAATGCCACCGCAATCTCCCATGTTGAATCATGGCGGACATCCCTGATTGGCTTCCGGCCCGGTGCCCCGTCCCTGTTTCCCCCCGACTAATCACTCTCGTCCCCCCATCAGGCAGACTCATTTCCACCGTCATGAAGCATGAATACCCCAGAGCTGCTGCTCAACGGACTGGCCCCATGGGCAGGGCATCATCACATACTCCGTAGGCAGTCGAAACTCTCTAATGGGACGGAAGACCTGCAATAAGCACTGCTCTGGATATGGAGAGACTCACTTTTGCGTTCGAAATATATACTTCAATCGTCTGGGTACCATCCCGTTCATGACAGAAGACCTCTATCAGACATCAAGTGGAACGATCCTACGATGACCACCGAGGTAGTACTATAGTACATGGGGACCTTGAAGCAACGTCATACCTCTCCTACGTTCGGCGTGATATCACTCTTGTCGCCCCATGTCGCTCGGTGATCAGACCACCCTCCCTCCCTCTACTGCCGGCCATACGAGAGCACCTATGTACATGTCGTTAGCATGGTAGGGAGTGGCTGAGCAAAGACACATGCATCACCAGTACCTCGGAAAAGTGCATTCCAAATCAACAATCATATACATCGAAAGAAAAGAAAAAACCCATGGCATAATTATCAGCATGAGAAGCTCATCCATCCATGCGATCCCGAACCCTGTCCCAGTAGTCACGCCGGAGAACGCCACCAAACCCCAAACCCAGCCAATCCAAATCAATCATCATCACTCTTCCTCAGGAATCTCCGATTTGATCATGGTATGCCGGCTATCATCGTTCTCATCCTCTTCCATGATGCTCGGCTCCACCGAAAACCCGCGGCCCTTCGTGCTAGGCTCGATCGACGGGCGCACACTGCCGGACCGAACGCTGCCCGAACGCACGCTCATCATATCGCTGTCGCCCTCGTCAACGCCATCCCGCGGGCGCGTGCTGATCGGGCGCGAGCCTTGGGCGGTGGCAAGAAGCTTAAGCACCGCATTCTTCACCTTGACCATGGCGTTCCGGCCAGCGGCTTCAGTGGCCACGCCTTCTTCGATCGCTTCATCCAGGAGCCCCTTGACTTCCTGAGCCAGGGCAACTTGCTCGGGGCTAATCTCACCCGGCGCACTGCGGACGCTGGATCGGAAAGGATCCTCGCCCTCCGGGTTCCGAGAGCCAGCTCGCGAGGGGGCTGCCGGGGCGGTGGGAGGGGCAATGTAGAGCTTGCTCATCAGCGAGAAAAGAAGCTTCTTCTCTTCCTTGGAGCAACGGTTGGGGCCGGCACTGATCCCGAGAACGCGTTCAAGAATGTCCTTGACGAGGGCAAGGTGCACAAAGCCACAGGCGCTGGAGCTAGCAGCACCACCGACCAGGATTCGTTCCCCGCCTAACCCGACTACCCGTCGCTCATCCGTCCATTCGGCAATCATGCCCAAAACACCAGTCATCAGGGTCTTGAGTTCTCGCTGACCAGCACTTTCGTCGATGTCTCCATCGCTATCTTCCTCGGCTTCGAGAGAGTAGTATTCCTCAGCCGCATTGAGCACCGAGCGAATGACCGGGACCGACACCTTTCGCATATGCTCCGTGTTGGACACACGTGAGTGGCAGTACACCGGGAAGAAGTAGGCCAACGCTTGACGGAGGGCTGGGTTTTCCCGGGTACGCGGGTGGAAGAAGGAGCCAACAAGAGATTGAAGAAGCGTTTCGATAGCCGTTTGGTTGTACTCTTGGATGGCCTGCGGGACGTGAGCTCCAGAAGGCGAAAAGGCGCTGGTCAGCAGCAATTTCGAGAGCGCTGTAGCAGCAGCTGATTGAACGTTGTTGGGCGAGTTGGCTCGAAGGGCTCTCGCGAAAACCTTAAGCAAAGGTTTTTGGAACACCGGAGGCGCGACCGTCTCGCCGTCAGGCTGGGTGACCGGCGTGAGCAATGACGGGTGTGTCGTCAGCATATCACACAGAATCTGAATAGCAGTCACTTGCAGAGCATCATGACCCTTGCTGTAGCAGTGGATGAAGAGCGTCATATTCTCTTCGGCCAAAGTCTAAGGGACCAATAAACATCAGCATAGAACGGACGTCTGGTGCAGACAGGGTTAGTACTGACCTTGTCGAGCAAGCAACAAAGACCCAAACACTCCAGGCCTCTCTCTCGGATGGGAGCCTCGTGACTTCGGACAGCGGGAACAACCAAATTGTTCAGCATAGTCACCAAGTTCATGTTGGCCTGCAGATTGCCTTCCACATTCTGCAACATGCACAGCGCAATATGCAGACACTTCATATTGACCACAATCTCTCGCAAGATCTTTGCCTTGGCCTCCTCTTTGTTGAACGGCTTCTCCTCCTCACTCTCGCCAGGGGTCTCCGAGCGGTGACGACTAGAAGTATCGTCACTGATCTCGGATTTCGCGGACACAAAGCTGTCCTCGGTCACAATAGTGTCGTGGACTTCTGCAATGGCTTCCAAGACCACGCTGCAGAATTCGCTTTCAGCAGCGGCATCCGGCCCACACACAAAGCGAAGGGTTTCTACCGTCAGTTTCGTGGACTCCTCTGGGAGCTCGGGAACGGCCAGCGATTCTCGAAGCAAGGAGAACATCTTCCGACGACCAACCTCGTCACTATAATCGAGGGTCATAGCGATATGAAGCAATTGCTCAACGATGAATTCCTGTTCAAGGGACTCGTCATCGTTGGCGTCGCCACTTTCCTTGGAAAGCTTTCGTCGCTGCAGTAGATCCGTCATGTACTTATTCAAGTAGTATGCAAGGGCAGTCACTTCGGGCATCTTCTCATCTGCGAGACTATCGTACTTGCCGTCGTTCTCTACCCGGCAAAAGTCATTGAAGGATCGAAGGAGGAACGCAGACTCGGCTGTAAGAGATTCCCAATAGGGCTCATCAAAAACAACGGCTTCACGGTAGTCAGGACGGCCGTCCCAGAAGCTGCGCATGGCCTCATGGGCAATACCCGATTCCATCCCAGAGTTGACGACATCGATTCTCTCCAGCAGTTCGAGGAGTGCCGGAATGTTGGGCGGAGATCGCTGGCCCGTAGAGCCATCTTCGACGTCATCATTGGTGCCGGCACAGTCTTCAACCCAGCGATCATAGAACAATTTGCCAGTGGCCTTTCGTACACTCTCATCACGATCACGAAGACCCCATCGGAGCATCTTTTCTCTCATTGAAAGAGACAGATGGCGGAAGTCGCCGAGAGTAGGAAGCAGCCGCGCATACAACGCACGCCGCGTACCAGCATCCAGATCTCGGGCACGCTCCAGGAGATAAGGTAGAGTCGCAGGAAGGAGAGGCAGGTTGAGAAGAAGAGTCTTGCGCACGTCAGCGCTGGTATCATTCTGCATGATATCAACTAGCTTGTCCACGAGGGCAGAGCTTTCATCATTCTCTTCATCCTCGTCATTTCCAGCCAAGCGGGCCAGTCCCATCAACGCCTGAACGCGGACTGAGGGCTCCTTATCCCTGATTCGCTTCAAAAGTCCGTGTCGGAGAGTGTGGTACAGGTCGTCATCGACCGTGTCAAGAGAGTTGATGATATTGGCAATGATCTGAGTCGCACGGAAACGGATTGTCCGATCTTTAGCAGCAAGTAGTGGCGAGATAACGGCAACGAGCTTGGTCGACAAGCGCGATGTGGGCGTCTCAGGAATGCTCTCGTCTTCGTCGGAAGCAAACAATTCCGTATCCTTCTCGGACGCGTGGGTGAGGAAGGTGCCCAAGAATCGTACGATGCGGTCGCCAACAGGCTCTGATTTCTTGATCGGCACAATGCGCAAAATGCAGCGACCCATCTCAGTGTTAAATTCGGTTTCGGGGAGGGTCTCCTCAGTCGGCAGAGACACAGTCTCCTGGATCTTTTTGCCATCCTTCTTGGATGTCTTCTGTGAGATCCCGCAGCATAGTTCCTGCAGTTTTCGAAGGCGGACAACAAGTTTTCGGTGGGCGGTGGTGGATCGTTGGGCGTCGGCGAAAATCGAGCACACGTCGCGGCGCAAGTTGGGAATTGCTTCCGGAAGCGGGGGTTCGTCGGGAATCGCAACTGAAGGGGTAACCGACCCGGCGCGTCCGGTGGATGGCTGTGCGGATGAGGTCTTACGGGAAGACCCCGTCGTTGAACGGGCGGAAATTCGAGCGGGCATGGCGGCGCTCGCAGGTGTCGGGGGTGGTTGTGTCGAGATTCAAGTGAGGTTGAAGTGAGCGTCACTCCCGCTTTGATGATGATCGCAGTCACGGGATGCAGGATAAACAAACATCCCAAACGGGAAGGGGGGTTGATAAGGGCTAGGGCTGCACGTGTTGCGGGCAGAAGGTCCTGTCCGCTCCCAAGTATACAGTACTCTCTATCAACTTTCACTTGTATCCATCCGTCTTGTTATGGATGCGATAGAATTATTTTTCTGCTACATAAAGCCTTACATAGGGCCCTATGATACTCCGAACCACGGTGGTTCTCTCGTTTTTAATCTAAATACTCCCTAGATCTGTACAATAGCAGCTTCCCAGTTCTATCACGCCATCGCCACGTGACTCTCGATTACTAACGCCGACCATCGGCATTCGATAATCTGGGGAATCCGACCTCATTGCCTTTCCTTGAAGATAGACGGAGTTCTGGAGTAGCTGTTTTCATTGTCAGTATGTTCCGGCAAGCCATCCGCCGTTTTGGCACTACTGCCGCGCGCGCCGTCGAGGCATCCACCCCTTACCACGTGCAGGTCTCCGGAGCTCAGGGCTTCGTCAATGGCCTGACCGAGGGTGCGCCTTTCACGTCTCCCACCAATTCCTCCAGACACTGACCAGTATACTGTACAGCTATTGGAAACACCCCCCTCATCCGATTGAAGCGTCTCTCCGAGGAGACTGGTTGCAACATCCTCGGAAAGGCCGAATTCCAGAACCCCGGCGGCAGCGTCAAGGACCGAGCTGCTCTGTTCGTCGTGAAGGATGCGGAAGACAAGGGTCTGCTGAAGCCCGGCGGTACCGTCGTTGAGGGTACTGCGGGTAACACGGGTATTGGACTGGCACATGTGTGCCGTTCGAAGGGCTACAAGCTGGTCATTTACATGCCCAACACCCAGTCGCAAGGCAAGATCGATCTGCTCCGACTCCTCGGTGCTGAGGTGTACCCTGTTCCCGCCGTGGCTTTCGACAACCCTCAGAACTACAACCACCAGGCGCGCCGTCATGCCGAGTCCCTGGACAATGCGGTGTGGACCAACCAATTCGATAACGTCGCCAACCGTCAGGCGCACATTGACACCACCGGTCCTGAGATTTGGGCGCAAACTGCCGGCCAGGTCGACGCCTTCACTTGCGCCACTGGTACTGGTGGTACCCTGGCGGGTATCACTCGTTATCTCAAGACTGCCAGTAACGGCGGTGTGAAGTGTTTCCTTGCCGACCCCCCCGGCAGTGTGCTGCACAGCTACATCCAGAGCGGCGGCACCCTGACCGAGCGCTCGGGTAGCAGCATCACCGAGGGTATCGGTCAGGGCCGTGTGACGGACAACCTGAAGCCCGATATTGAGCTCCTGGATGGATCAGTAAACATCCCTGATGAGAAGTCTATTGAGATGGTCTACCGCTGCCTCGACGAGGAGGGTCTCTACCTGGGCGCCAGTTCCGCGCTCAACGTGGTGGCCGCGAAGGAAGTCGCGGAGAAGCTGGGCAAGAACAAGACGATTGTGACCATCCTCTGCGATGGAGCTTACCGGTATGCGGACCGTCTGTTCTCCAGCACCTGGCTGGAGAGTAAGGGTCTGCGTGGGGCCATTCCCAAGCACCTCGAGAAATATATTGTACTGCCTTGAGCGATGTATCTATTGCATATAATTCAATAAATCGCATGCTGTTGAAACAACTCACAAGCATCTACTCACACGACAGTCACATTCATTGCCCTCCCAAAGCCATTATAGCCAACTCCTCTCAGATTCCACGGCGAGTGTTCTTTCTGTACATTCCCACCTTCGTCAAAGGCGCGGCTCAAAATTTCCCGGCCGCTTCCCCGTTCCAAGGCAACTTCTGCCTTCCATAAAACCCAGCACCATTTACTGCTACTCATGGACGCATCAATCTTTGCATCTATCCAACTTCTTCCTCCATCCACCGAAACCTGTACTCTATTCACCGGTCCGTCCGCACCTTGTGGGACGGCATATCCAGTAACCTCCACCATACCATTGGAAGATAGCGGCACGGTTTCCCCATCTGCAGGGACAGCAACGACCGAGTTAATTGGCATATCACACATGGCAGGAGTGCGATCCCAGAACTTTTCAGCCGACTGACTGTCGACCGCCTCCGGCGGGAGGATCTTGTAGTCATGCTGCTGATAAAAGTTTGTAGACTCGTGGTCCTGTACGGTGATTCGATCTAGCCATTTCACCCAGCGTGCGCCCGCAATCCCAGGAAGCACAGCTCTGACAGGGTATCCGTGGTTATAGGGGAGTGGCGCATCGTTCATCTATATTTTAAGTCGTCCATTTTGCAGATTATTCACGAGTGATCAACTCACCTCTAATGCGAGCACCACGTCAGCATCCTCACGGAGACACCTTTCTAACGGCACGCTCCCTCCAAACCAATCATCTTCTTGACACCCCACCTGGTAGCTGGAGAAAGCGACATGAAGACCATCCGTACGGTCCTGCATGACCCCGGCCCGTTCCAACACATCTGTCAATCGTGGTCCGCGCCACTTACAGTTCATGACAGCCGCATCACCCCAGTCGATTCCCTGTACCTCTTTTAGTAAGGTACGCATCGTGTGACGACGATTACCAGCACATTCAAGAGCGCAGATGACCTCATGCTGTGGGAATTCGGTGGACAGTTGATGAATGGAGAGAGCGATAGAATGCGATACGCATCCCTCTATGTGTACCTTGTGTGTTGTCGCTGAGACATGGGGGATCGGACCGTGGTTCCGGTCGTAGGAAATCTCCGATGGAGTGATGAAACTGATGAATCTTAGTTTGCCATAATTGCTATCAGAAGGTAAGATCTGGTTACCATACCTAGAAACGAGGGTTCGAGTAGGTGGTTCCCGATTCAATGGGTTGTCTACTGAGTATTCGACTTGCTTCGGTCTCTTAATTAGAGCAGAATTCCGCAATCAGTATGTTTCACTTACTGTGCAGGTCATGTTGAGGGTAAAGTGAGATTGGGAAATGAGTGGTGGTTGGAAGCTGTTCGTGGCGGAAGTATATATGTGTCCCTGACGTCATTGTCACCCGCGTCGCTCAAATTGCATTCGCGGAACGAAACGCAGAGGCTAGAGAAGATCAGGAGATTTTCTCAATCTGGCGTGACAGCCATGCTGATAGACATTGTAGAGATGCCAAATATTCACATGAGTGCTGAGAAAGTTGGAATAATGCACTCAAACTAGCCGAGCATCAATCTCGGCGAACTTGGTACAGAGTGCCTCCGTACATGCATGGAATCGTTGAGGAAACTAGGAAGCTCTATGGGATCTCACAATACTGGGAGAGTGCTCAAGAAATCCAGTACACAATTTTTTTGATGCTTTAATGCTTTCATCCTTGAATCTAGTAATTGAACGTAGCACCAAGGGCCGTAGGATGCCTACTGGTAGCCACAGCGGTATTACAGAGATGAGCAGTTGACGGGGGGCCCATGGGAGGAAGCGATTCCAATGCTAAATTCGAGTGGTTCTGAGAAGGCCGGTAACGCCAGCAACCTGACATGAATACAACTCTCAAACAGTTTGGTTCCGTATAAGTGATACATCATTGATCATGTAAAAGACATCCCCTCAGCAAATTCAAAACATCTTATCCCAGACACTTTCTTGACGATCCAACGCATCCGCTTCTTTACGGAGCATATCGACGCGGAAACGTCGAAAGGCTGTCTCGATGCGCTTTTTGCGCTCTGGATCCGCTGCAATGCTTCGACTCCCGCTGGATGCGCCGCCCAGGAATCCTGGATCAGATTAGTAACAGAATAGTGAGAGGCGGTATCGTGTCATGAGTCTGATGCATACCAAGTTCTCCACCAAGGAACAGACCACCAGCAGAAGCAAAGAAGTAGGTGGCGAAATCACCGAATGTAGTCGGTTTTAGCAGGGGTGTAATGTCCGGGATCGACTCTATTCAACTCGTCAGCATATTGGCCGTGGCGGTATTCAGCACAAGGAGATTGCATACCAGTGCGGCCATCAGCAAAGACCACCTGAGTGGGCTTCTCCTGCGCTCGGAAGGCCTGGAAGACGGTCCTACGTGTGCTTCGCAGCCGCATGGCAACATAAAGGCCCAGTCCGACGCCGACCGCTGAGCCAACCGTCGTCCATAGGGATACTCTGGAGGCAGCATTCTTCAAAGCGTCGCGGTCACTTTGCTCAAGATCATGCTGGATATGTTCATCGGCCAGCTTTGCCAGCTCATCGCAGCGGCGACGGCGAAGAATTGCAAGCGATTCAGTCATTGCGATAACAGTAGGTGCACACGATGAAGGGAAGAACTGTTGAAGAATGTGGAATCGTCAGAGGCAGAACTCTTGATCAATTGCGTCGCGTGAGCTGAGTTCCGGAGATCCAGTCGAGCCCATTTGATGACGTCACTTGGTATGCCCCGGAATGACCTCACTCATGAGCCGTTCTTGACACGATCTCCTACACTTATTTTCTCGAGGGAGGATCTTTTCTCCATATTGAAGCTCGATCCTGTTAGATATGATGGTTTTTAGCCCACAATCACTACGGTCGGGCTCCACCCAATTTGCTTCCATAAAGATGAGAGGGTTAACCACCATGAAGCAAAGAAGGTGGCGGACGCTGAATCTAATCTTGCTAAGGACCCTGAAGTTCACATCGGCCGAATCATAGCTAATGTCGCAGACTATCAGTATGGCAAGTATGTCCATGGCGACAACCAGCCACCCTATGCAAAGTTCCTCGGGTTCTTGAATCCAAGGGAATTGTATCTCGATTTCAAGCCGATTCCCTTCCGCAAATGCTTTTCTAAAGTGCTTGATGGGAAGGGTAGGAAGCCTTAACGCACTTGAACGGTGGATTCTTAGGATGAAGCTGTCACAAAACTCTTGGATTTGTCATACTTGTGATACAAATATGACACCCATCATGGTTTCAACCTTAGATTCTGTAATGGAACAGCGCATTCGGGGTATGTATGAGAGCGAAGATATTTGTCAAGATCCAACGCTACTGCTTCCAAACAAAGCTATATTTAAGACCAAACGGCATGTTCCACTCTTGATGCTCTTTGCAGTAGTTTAAGATATTCATAAAGCTCCGGTAACTATCACCCTGAATTATAGATACTAAGTGAATATCTTAGGGCCGCTTGATCTCGATAACGGGCGAATTTGGTCTCCCGGTTTGAAAGAAGGCCCTAATATTCTCAAAACATTCCGTCTCGGCCCGCTGAAATGCTACATCTGTCAACCCCCCCAGATGTGGTTGCAAAATCACCCTATTGCTGATCTGGAAGTACGTATTCATAGCCGGTTCCTTATCAAACACATCCAGCCCTGCACGGACGACCTTCCCTGATTCAAGGGCATCTATCAGGCTCTCCTCGTCAACGATAGGGCCTCGTGCAGTGTTGATGAAAAAAACCCCATTCTTCATAGCGGCAAACTCATCTCGACCAATTAAGCCAGTCGTCTCCTTGTTAAGGGGACAGTTGACTGAGACAATATCTGACCGAGAGAGTAGGTCATGTAGCGAGGCGCAATAGGTCACCCCATAGACAGCCTCTTCCTCCGGTGATATCCGGTTTCGGTTGTAGTAGATGACCTTCAGATTGAACACTGCCGCTTTTCGCGCGAGATGCTGTAGGTACATCAGTCATGGATGAGAGATTCCCTTGGTGCACAACACAGATGTCACAGGACGCTTACCTTTCCGATAGATCCCAGCCCGATAATCCCCAAGGTCAACCCCGTTGGATCTCTGCCGGGTACCAAGCCCGCCATACTCCTCCATGTACCATTCCGCACGCTCTTTTCGGCATTGAACGTGTTCCGCAAAACCGCCAGTATCAGGAAAATAGCCATGTCGGCCGTCACCTCAGCCACGGCATTGACAGTATTACAGAACCAGATTCCTTTCCGGGCCATCCATTCCACGTCAAACTCATTGTAGCCCGCGCTAGCGGACGTGATGATCTTACAGTCTGGCACGAGCGCGGAGAGGAGATCTTCGTCGAACGGTTCATAGGGAGGTGTGCCCATGCGGACTATCAAGGCATCGATGGGGCCATCGGCGCGGATGCTCTCTGGAAGGAGCTCTTGGGTGGTCTTGCGATCGGCGGCGTCTAGCACGGAATAGTTGAAGTCTTTGCAGAATGAGGCGAGATATGCGCTGTCGACGTATTTGGGGGTCCCGAGCGCGACGACTCGGGGTTTTCGGGAAGAGTCTCCTGTTGTGAGAGACATTGCAGAATCGTTGTAGTCGGGTATGGGAAGAAGGAGAGATGCCTGTGGCTTGATGTTGGAGGATTTGAGATGTGAATTGTCACAAATGTTGTGAGGATCCTGATCAGAACGCTAGGCTCCCTTGACCCCGCACGTTATCTGCAGGTGACATCGTGACTCGTCGGGTAGATTGTGAGATGGTTCTAATCATGGTCTGGAGTTGTTTTTCTCCAGCTCTTTGAGTCTTTCAGGATGGACGCGTGCGGTGAGTAGCATCGAATACATGCAGTTTTTTTGGAGCTGCCCCGTCTATGGATTGAAGATTCCAAGAAAAAACCTTCTCAAAGAGAATTTCCCGACCAAAGAAAATTCATGATTACAGTAGAAGATGCACTAAAACAGAAACAAAACAAGCAAAAAGGTAACGTACGTGGTTATCGTTCATGGGTGGTTATGTGCGTGAGATGAAGTAGTCGAGCTTACAAACAGCCATATGTCTACACCGCCAGTCAAATCGCACTACCAGGAAATACCATGGCATTGGATCCTCGGAGGATTCGGTGTCGTCCTGGATTTCGACACGACAGGCCCGCTCTGTATGTGGCTCTGGTCGCGCTGAATGGCTTTACTGCCCTCGGCCATACGTGGTAACGTTGGGATTGTCCTAGGGCCATCTACCTAGTTGTGTGTGGGCACCTGATCTTCTCGTCTCCGTGTCTGAAAGCTTGAAATCTCAGATCTCTACCTTATCAGATTTTGTGTGCCATTATTCGTGGCTGAAGAGAGCACGACGCCTGACGAACAGCGAGAAATTCTCACCACGTCTGAGACAAAAGCCTAGAGGGTCATCTCGCCCGTCAATCAAGAGTGACCTCGCTGCCGCGCATATAAAGTATATGTGCACTCTAAACTGGAGGAAGATGTGGTTGTGAAAGAGACTGGGTGTGATTATCTCGAGTGATCTCAAGTATATTAGGAAGGGTGAAATCAGCCACAATACTCCTGTTGGTATAGTAGAAAATGGATACATGTATGTCTTTTGTCCATCGTCTCTATCTATTCTATTATATATATGTAAGCCCATCATGTCTATCCAGATGCAGAATATGTCCAAGAAAGAAAAGCATGCGCAAAAAAGACGCAAATGCAAATGCAAGTGAGAAAAAGCGCACTCAACCCCTGACCACCAACCCATAGAAGCTCACCGCAGAAGGAATCAAAATCCCCCAAATAATGGCTTTCAAGGTACTTTCACCATCCCACCCGGCCATTGTCGCACCCATTCTCCCCGCCGTTCCACCCACGATTCCCATCCAGACGACAAAGAATCCCAGATCCTTGAACCGCTTCCATGCTTGGCCCTGCTTGGTGATCTCTGCGCTCGACCGCATTGATGTTCCCCATCCATCTTGGAAGATCGTAAGCAGACTCCAGAGATGAATCATCGGGAGAGGCACGTTGTAGAACAGCAAGGCTGGGGCGATCCACACGGAGGCGTTCTTGGGACCCCGGTCCGGGTTTCGGAAGTAGTTGTATAGCACGGTGTAGGCGATCCGGAAGCCCGCATCGTACCAGGAGAAGTAGGCGAAGCTCTCACCGGTAAATAGGTAGTAGAGGATATAGAGGAGGCCGAGAAGGGGGCCGGCTTCACGCTTGATAGCGGCCCAGAAGAAGAGTGGGTTGTTGATCAGGTAGACTTGGGGTTGTTGAAAGGACTCGATGTGGCCGGCTCGACTCCAGCGGACCTGTGATATTGTTAGTTTTGGAGAGGTCATAAGAGAGTCGAAGAGACGAACCTGTTGCATGATCCAGCGGCTGAGGGTCGTGGGTGTATCGGTCGCGGTGAGCGTGTCAGAGACGTAGGTGACGGTCCAGCCGCGCATGAGCAGGTTGGTGGTGAGATGACGGTCCTCGTTGACAACCTAATGGACTGTTAGATGGCACTAGGTATATCTTCGGGGACGTCACTGACCATACGATGTCCCAAGACCGTCTGCGTGTACCACGGGTAGAGGATGGCAGGGAGAGCAGAGATCCGGAACGCGGTACTGGGACCACTTTGACAGTCGCTGGTGCCAGCAGATGTGGCCACAGACCTTGTCAGGTACAGTTCACACCAGTAGACCACGCTGCCGAGTTTGGTGGTGATGGTATCGTGTTCGTTGTGAACGATCAATCCGCAGCTTCCGCCGCCGACATTACGATCACCCGCAATGGTTTCGATCGTGCTGCGTAGGGAGCCATCGAAAACGATAGTGTCTGAGTCTGACGACCATAGATACTCGATTCCGAGCATCTCGGAGATCACGATAGAAAAGATGAAGGAAGTAAACATGATACCCTTCTTATGCAGATGGGGCTGGTAGACACAAAGACGGGCGATACTCTCTCTTGAATCGAGGTCGATATCATTCTCCATCAGAACCTCGCGCGCCAACTCGCAGCAATGAGCCACGGCCGCTTCCATGTACACATGGGCTGGCTGGGTATGGAGGTCACTGGCAGAGATCTTTTCGAATGTCCGCATGGCAACCTCGCCCATGGGCTCGTCCAGGTGGATGACTGCAGCATCGTCGGAGTATACCTGATTTCTCTCGTTCAAAAATCATCCATATCGAGCTGGGAAGATGCACGTACGCTTTGGAAGACCTTTAGCATTTCCATATCGGGGCCCTCATCACCGTCAATACCGACGAGAAGAAACCGGCATTCGCGCGTAGACTTGTAACTCTCCAGTGCACGAGCAAACAATTCCGGATCCTCGCGATATCCGACGATAGCTGCCATGCAGTCCGGCCCTAGCCCGGAAGTCGTGAGGGTCTGGACGGCCTTTTCAGCGTCGGGTGCAGATGTAGAGGTATCCAGACCATGCAGTCGTCGTCTACGATTCTCATTCATGTACCGATTGAGCTCGGCTGCAAAGATGGTCAGGAGAATATCGAGGGTCAACGGATGACGAGTATACCCAGTCATCACATAGTACATCGGGAGAATCAAAAGACAGCCCAGGAAGTTTAGCAGCTGGCGAAAACGAGAGACTTCCGGCCCACGATCCTGAAAGATCGAAAGCCGTGAGAGCGGCTTCTCCAGAAGCGACTCCATGCTTGTATAAAGAGAAACGAACGAACGAGTGTGATTCCTCCAGGGAGGGTGACAGAGAAATGGTCATATAAAACGAATGCGATAGGCGAGTCTGCGGTGACTACTGCGGCTCAACCAGACTTTTTCTTCCTTGTATTTAATCTATTTAACATTATTCCACAGCCCCTTCGGACCTGGACACCATCGGATCTTTCTTCCACCGTGACATGTTTATTTTAGGCACCCACCACGGTCACCTACGCTAATTGCTTCTAGCCTGCGTGAGATGATGACTGCTGCCCCCTATCCGTGGCCGTGGAAGGTCCCCGAGGGCGTAGTTAGCGTCTCTACCAGCGACTGAAGAAGTTAATTTGATATTCGGGCCAGTGGGCCTGCAGATCGCTGCCTGAGACAGTAAGACACGGGGGAGTATCCTGCCTTCGTATCTGCACGGGTGACCACTGAGACTCATGCACAGCAGCCTCAATCTCGCTACCGGCCCAGTCATACCGACGCTAAGGGAAAATCCTGTGAGACAAGTCCAAGTCCCGCGTCCCCACCAGGCCAACTCAGTCTCTCGCCTTGGCGGAAAAGGGGTCTAATTGCGATGAGCCTCCATCAGACGGGGAATAGCATGAGGGTCCTATAAGAGACGCGGAATTGACCGTGGCGTGGGTGGAGGAGTTGTCCTGGTGGATGAGAATGGACGGGCCTTGATTCCGAAACACCACCGTCGTTGTCTCTCACCATGCGCAAAGCGTTCTACAAGGACAACCGCATGGTCCCGATAGGGATCATGCTGTTGACCATAATCATTTTCATCTATCACTTTGAACTGGATCGACGCGTTCCGGGGGGAATCTCCACGTTGAACCCGGAGACCAACAGCGCCGAACAGGCACACGAGGCTCCTCCGCCGTCCTCTCCAAAGCCAACGAACAGTGAAGCCCAGAAGGAGGTAGAGGAAAAGCCCAGTTCTGAGACAGCTTCTCCGGCGCCCTCCGCAATCCCGTCATCTTCCGCGACATCCGCCCATGGCTCTAGCAGCCAGGCTCAGCAGCAGCAACAGGCGATAGTCCCAGACGATGTCGTGTTGATGTTCAAAACCGGTGCCTCGGTGCTGTGGAAGCGAGTTCCTATCCATTTGGCAACGACTCTCTCTCCGAGTCGCATCAATCCGGAAAATGTCCTGCTCTATTCGGATCAAGCAGAGACCGTCGGGTCCTGGCAATTCATTGATGTCCTCACCAACACGTCGGAGACGGTGCAGAAATCGGAGGACTTCCTGCCGTATCGTCAGCAGGAAGACTATGATTCTCGCCAAAACTACGCGGAAATGTCCAATATGCCCGGCGATGCGCCCGGCCCACAAGGCGGGTGGAAACTCGACAAGTACAAGTTTCTCCCGATTGTGCAGCATGCCGGCCTGAACAAGCCCAAGGCAAAGTGGTACGTCTTCATGGAAGATGACTCCTACATCTTCCTGCCGAACCTCGTCCGGCATCTGGAGAAGTTCAACCACCAGGATCCGTGGTATCTGGGAAGTTTGGCGTGGATTCACGGAGACTACTTTGCCCATGGAGGCTCGGGCTTCGCTATCTCCCGGGGCGCCTGGGAACAAAGCTTTGGCAAAGAGGCCAACATCGTGGAGAAATTCCAGTCCTTCACTGAACAGCATGGATGTGGCGATCACATTCTTGGCCACGTGCTCAAGGAGTATGGGGTGCAGTTTGGCGAGACGCATGGGGACAGCCGCTTTACCTACGGCTTCAACCCGGATTCCCACTGGGGCACCTGGTATGAGCAGGCGAACTGGTGCCAGCCGGTGTATAGCTGGCACCACACGCACAGCAAGGATGTTGCCCGGTTTTATGAGCTAGAGCGGTCCTGGGATTTGGCCAAGGTGAGTTCTGTCTGGTGCTCGGGCCGTGATGATAATTCCATACTTTTCCATACATGCGACGAATGCTAATGAGAGATGATAGCAGGGCCAATTGCGCTATCGAGACATCTTTAACGCACTCGTTGCCCCATTCCTACGCCCGCGCATCCAGTGGTGGGATAACTGGTCGTCCAAGCATGAGATTCGCTCCAACAACGCGGATGCTGCGCAGCCACCGGAGACGGTCAAGTCTGCTGAAACTTGGCGCAGCGCTTGGCAGTCTGTAGACGCGTGTGAAGCCGCTTGTATCTCGTGGGCCGAGTGTGTGCAGTGGAGCTTCTACGAAGACCGGTGTAAGATGGACAGTATGGTGCTTCTGGGCAGTGGGATTCCTGAGGGCGATTCCCGACGGCAGAGCTCATTGCCCTGGACGAGTGGGTGGCTGAAACGACGAATCGAAAATTGGAAATGTGACGAATAGACTGGAATGGGTTTAGCTTGTGTATATAGATAGATTGCTGCGTGAATCCTGAATAATGTGATATCCATGTGGAATGTGCAGCATGACACGGGCTGAATGAGGCTGAGAATGTCGTATCTGAAGAAATGAACGACCCCAGTAGCCTAAATTTTCATTTCCCGATGTCTCACCTCTTTCAATGGACTGCACCGAGAATAAATAGTGACACTTTTTAGGGGCTCCACTGGAGACTCATCCTGCAACGCTAAATTGCGCCCCCCTGGTACATCCGGTTTTGAGCCTCCTGGGAAGTGGAATCCAGGCCGAAATCCCGACTCTCCTTCTGCCTGCGATCTCATCTCTATCATTCATTCTTTTGTATTGTTCATTTCCTTCTACCCCTAACCGCTCTGCCAACCATTCCCCGGCCATGGATCGCACCACCTGGCTCGATGGACTGCGCGGTATTGCGGCGGCCATCGTCGCTCTCGACCACTACTTCATGGGCGGCGTTTTGGACGTCGCATTTCGTTCCTTTTGGGCCGACCCGCCCGAAGACAATCGCCGTTTGATCCAGCTGCCGCCCATCCGGCTGCTGTTCGCCTCGCATGCGATGGTCCCGCTCTTTTTCGTCATCTCTGGCTATGCGCTCTCCGTGAATCTTCTCTCCGCGCGCGACCACCCCAGGTCCGCCCATGCGACCACCACCGCAACAACAACAACAACACCACCACCCAATACAAACGCCAATGCGACAAACAGCCTGCTTCGCAAGCTATCCTCGGCCGCAACCCGACGCATCTTTCGCATCTATCTCCCCGTCTTCGTAATCGCGACCATCTCGCAGATCCTCTTCTTCTGCGGCGTGTACCAATGGGATTTTGGCGACGCTGTCCTCTGGGGACGACGTCCGTGGACGGCCCCGTTGTTTCATCTTGATTATCTATGTCGCTATTTTCTCGACATCACGAATATCATCCAGTTTCACGATAACCCGGGCCTGAATGGCCAGCTCTGGACGATGCCGTATGAGTTCCGTGGGTCGTTGATCATCTACCTGGCCATCTTGGCGTTGGCGTTCTGGAAACACCGTTTCCGACGCGGTGCGCTGATGGCCATGATGCTGTATTTCTTCTACTATGGCCTGTGGGATATCTTTGGCTTCCTGGCGGGTCTGTACCTGGCAGAGGGGGGAGCTGCGCAGCATACCGAGACGGTCGAAGAGGAGATGAAGCTCCCGTTCCATAATAGCCTTCTGCAGAACTGGAGGGAGAAAACCCGTTCGATCAACTTTGCCAGGATCTGGACGTGGCTCTGCTTCGTCGTCGGCGTGTATCTCCTCTGTCTGAGCGATGATGGCTCCCTCCCTCCGGGATACCAGTTCTTGAAATCGATCCAGTCCTCCCGCTGGGACGACGATTGGGCGGTCCTGAGCAAGAGCTGGAAATGTGCGGGCTCGGTGCTGGTTGTGTATGCGATTGGTAAGATGTCTGTGTTGCAGCGTCCGCTTGATTCGCGGCCTGTGCAGTATCTGGGGAAGATTTCGTTTTCGTTGTATCTGGTTCATCAGTCGGTTTATCACATTCTGATGGTCCCGGTGAGGGATGTTGTCTGGTTTTTGGTGCGAGGTGAGACGTATCCCGAGACGGAGGATCCGGTGCAGTATCCCCTTGCGTTTGGGTTTACCTGGCTGGTGACCTTTCTGTTTAATATGGTGGTGGTAGGTTATGCGGCGCATTACTATACCAAGTATGTGGATGTGCGGTGTGTAGGGTTGGCGAGGCGAATTGAGAAATGGGTGACGCGGTAGGGATCCGACGGAAAAGTAGATAATTTACGACATTTCATGATAGAAGAGACATAGAGTTGTTTTGCATCTAACTGTCTAACTCTGTCGATGTACTCCGTAGTTCATGACAGCATACAAGCTGAACAGCGTCCAAGTCGACACCTCACAAACGCAGTATACCAACACGAGAAAGGCATATGACTGGACATCCACCATCCATTGACCGCCTCTTACTCCCTCCTCCAAGAAACGACTGGACGCTAAAACTAATGCGATCCTTCCGGCTCCTTCGTGGCGAACGGGTCATCCCCGCGATGCTGCCTCTTTCTGGATGCGGGGCAGTGCATGTGGTCGGTCCTGATTCTTGAGTCTGACATGTCTGACTTTTGGGTTTCAGATTACTTTTTCTGTGGTTTCCGTGGCTTGCAGGGTAGTCTGTATGGTGAGTCACTTTGCTGGTTGCTTTGTTGATTGGTGGTGACATCTCTGGTGGATGTACGGAGTATGAGCGAGTGAGTGGGTAGCTTTCCAATGATGGAGTTCTTGGGATCAGAGGATTCGGCTCCTCGGATAACTATGCAGTGTATGTTCCTGCTAGCCTATTGTCCCGGGTTATGCTTATCTTCCCCCGCTCTCGTGATGGATGGGATTCGCGATGGTGGGATTGAAACCGGATTGGGGTTATGACGACACCCTCATCAGTATTGATGGTTTCAATTCTGGTGACTGGAAGGCATGGTGGCGACAGATTAGCGTTGAGTTTGGTCTATTCAAAAGGACGTCCATGTGATATGGGCTGCTTACCAACTCTGCCCAGTAAAATTCTTCAAAGTAAGCCCTCCGGACACGAGGGAGATGGAAAAGTTTCGTACGAGTGATACACTACTTATACATCTTGTGTTGACGAGACACGCTGCTGCGATTGTGTAGCAGATGCCTTCGGTGAATCGAGAACTGGTCATATACCAATCGACCGGCTCATAGTATTTCCAGTGTCATGGCTGGACAATGACATAGTTTCAGAACGTGGCATCTATCTGCCTGCATGATTTGTGCTACAATGGGTCTGTGTACTACAATCTTTATCTTGATCTCCGTAGACGAAAAAGCAACTGTCAAAGAACCAGATCGTGCCGTGAAATGAAGATGCTTTCCTGCAATCATGTTCAACCTTTGTGCAGGGGATTATCCTCTGTGGAAAGACCTTTCTTCTCGAGATCTATGTAGGCCCAGTGTTGTATACAGCAGTAAATGTGCATCAACACCACTGCATATGTGGACAATAATCTCGCACAGCATATCGAAAGAGGCAAAGTTCGTCATCACCCTGATCAAAGTCCCACACGCGATTTACCCGGCCGAGGCTTCCCTGGACGAACTTTGATCATAGATATCACCGTGATTCCCGATGAATCTCATGAAGAACGCGAGGAAGGATCCACGGAAGAATTCTCCATCTCTCTTCAGAGCCCATGGACATTGGAAGAGACAGGTTCAGGGTCTGACCCTAAAACAAGCGACTGCCGACGGTCCTTTGCCATGGACGTGCTAGACAGAAAAGGGACCGTAAATAGGGGTTGCTGCATCTCCATGGATGATAGTCATCTATTCCCTGGGTCATGGGCTAAGAAGTAGCGGTATGCAGGGAACCAACTGGTCATCTTTTCTCACTATTCCCGCGCAGCCCACCGTCCAAGACTTCGGCCGTTTCATCCGGGCTTGGTCCGTCTGTGCGTGCGGAAGAATTGGCTGTCAGAAAGAGAGGCAATATGGGCCCATAACCTGGCTGCCTCGTGCAAGTGCCGGAATTCAGGGGCATGATGATGGGCCTCTGCATCTGTTTTTGTTGGCTCATCGTGTGGTGTTGGCGAGCGTTCTCAGGGTTCGGGTCCACATTTTATTACAGCCAGCGCAGGGAAAGCCCCCACGATCGTGATGGCGGTTTCATCGTCGGCTTCTCCGGGTCTTGAATGAGCCTGTGACAAGGGATCAGAGAGAGGAGCGCACCTATCATGACGATCGGACCGTTGTGGGTGGCTGACGGAGCCGAGGATGGGGTTGATCTTCCTCTGCGGGGAAAAGCATCCATCCATCCATCTCCAGCGCACCTTCGCTCACCGTTGGAAGAATACTCGATTCTCAGTGATTTTTTTTTTTTATTTCGTCTTTCCTCTCCAGTCTCCCGCTTTATCCTGTTTTCCTAGGAATATTCATCCCGACGGCACCACCCCGACCCTCCCAACATGGATGATGGGAAGGTCATCCCGCCGGGGCATCGAGGCAACTTATCCCCCCTCCAGGAGAATCGACTGCAGCAACTCTGGGCGCTGGTTCTACAGTTCGCTGAAGACCCCGCGCTATCCAGTCTCTTCGACGACCTCACCCCCGTAAACAGCCCCCGCGACACATTCGCCGACGGCTCCCCCCAAGCCTCCGCGCCGTCCCTGCGCAATCGCAACTCCTTCCTCCACCGCACCGAATCCAACATCTCCCGACGAAACAGCGCCATCGCCTTGCCTTCCCCGCATGTCCGACTCCTCGATAACCTCCGGCGCGGGGGCATGAGCGCATCGGACATCCGATCCGCCCGACGATGTCTCGCCGCGCTGACGGCCGACGAGGTGCGCTTTGGAATCATCACCGCGGCGAAACACGATGCCCCGGATGCGTTTCTCCTGCGGTTTCTGCGCTTCGCGAAATGGGATGTGAATAAGGCGTTTGTGCGCTTGATGAACTCGCTCAGGTGGCGCATGAAGGAGATGCATGTCGATACGCATCTGCTGCCCCGCGGGGAGTTGCATGCGCTGCAGCAGTCGCAGCGGGCGATGATCGCGGAAGAGGCTGAGGAGGCAGAGGCATTTTTGGATCAGCTGCGGATGGGCAAGTTTTTTGTTCATGGGCTGGATCGGATGAATCGCCCGGTTTGTGTTGTTCGTGTGCGGTTGCATTATCCGGCGGCGCAGAGTGAGGAGGTCTTGAAGCAGTTTATTACGCATACGGTGGAGTCGGTCAAGTTGTTGGTTTCGCCGCCGGTGGAGACTGCGGTACGTTCTTCCTTTGGAGGCTGCGTGTGGATCGATATTGTGGGAATATTTGCTGACGGGGTGTGTAGACGGTGGTGTTTGACCTGACGGGCTTTTCCCTTGCGAATATGGTGAGTCTCTTCCTATGCCCGGGAGAATATTCATTCCTAACGTCAACGTCATACAGGAATACGCAGCCGTCAAATTCATCATCCAGTGTTTCGAAATCTACTACCCCGAATCCCTGGCCGTACTACTCATCCACAAAGCCCCAAAGATCTTCGCAAGTACGTCCGTCACTGACCATCCCCTCCATCCCCGCCACAAAGCTAACCCCCACAGGCATCTGGAAAGTAATCAAAAGCTGGATCGACCCCGAAGTCGTCAAAAAGATCCATTTCACCCGCACCGTCGAAGACATGGAACAATTCATCCCCCGCGAGCACATCATCCGCGAGCTCGGCGGCGACGACGACTGGGAATACGAATACATCGAGCCCGACCCGGACGAGAACGAAGCCACAGAAGACTACATCACGCGCAACGACATCCTCGCCGAGCGACAAGCCATCTCCGACGAGTTCCTCGCCGCGACTTCGCAGTGGATTGCGGCCACCCGTCTGAAGGACGATCTCGGCGTGTCGGAGGCGATCTCGTACCGCGAGGAGACGGTGAAGCAGCTTCGGTTGAATTATTGGCGACTAGATCCGTATGTGCGTGCGCGCAATTGGCTGGATCGCGTGGGTGTCTTGCAGGAGGGGGGCAAGGTTGAGCATTATCCGAGGCCGAAGCCGGTGATACAGATTCAGACGGCGAAGGTTTTGCAGGTCGAGCATGTTGAGCGGGCGAGGGTGAAGATTATTAATGTTTAGGTGGTGATATAGGGATCTGATCTATGGGTGTGGTTATGGTTTTGGTTATGATTTGGGTCATGTGGCCGGTTTGATACCTCCTGCTGTCTTCGCGGTTCTTTCTTTTCTTCGCGTCCTTTTGATACACGACTGATGTCCTTCTTTGCCGTCCCTTTGCTTTGTCGGATACTTAGCGGGTAATGATAATTTCTATTCCAGCTTCTGTTGTGGCCTGTTTGTATGGTGAATTCACATGGCATCCCTTTGCAGATGGAAGTATACCACTCTTCTTCGATCGTTTACCTTAGTCTCAACTCTTGAACATACAGACGCACCCACCACATCTCCCAAGGGACACCAGAGAGGACTCAACGGCTCTCCCAAAACTGCGCGCCGATCGCCACCAACCGATTGAACAGCTGATTTCTACCCCTCATCCCAGTGACATGATATGACTGCTCCTCCTCTTCACCAGTGATGATCAACCCATCTGCCGCCTCCTTACTCCCCGCCGTCAACTCGACAATCAACTTCCCCTTCCATCCCAGTCCCTCCGTCTTCTTCAACTCCCGAATTTCCGTGACTGGGATCTGGAACAACACAGACCCCCTCTTCCGACTCTCCAATCGCAGGTCATCCAGCTTCTCGGACTGATACGTGGTGAAGTACAGAACAGGCGGTTCCAGCGACGAGTCGATGACCACCGCGCCGCGCTTGCGCTCGAACTTGCCGTCGAACTTGAGCGGCCCCAGCGGCGCGGAGATCCAGCCGCGGTCTGCGAGAAGACTCATCAAGCTTTTGGTTTGGGCGGAGCCGGCGATCGCCATCGCGCGGTCGAATGCTATGTGGCCTTTGATCGCCGTTGATATCGTGCTACGGACGAACCGGAGGACCTTTGAGACCCAGCGTCGTTTGGACTTTTTGGCTGGGACGCTTGCGCTTGATGGGTCTTGGGCGGATGAGGGATCGCTTGGGTTGGCGGGTGTATCGGTGATGGCCAGCTTGGTCTTGGTCTTCCTCTTCTTGATGGGCCAGGAGGGTTGGTCGTCATCGAGAGATGTTGGTGGCGGTGGGAGTGGGGAAGAATTGAGCTCTCCGATGCGGAGGAGGGTGAGGGTGAGTTGGGCGTTGGTAGGGACGCCCTTCAGTAGGGTTCTAGGCAGTGTCAGTATGGAGGTTGTTTACTCGGGGGGAGGGCTTCCTACTGCTGCAGGTCCAAATGTTTCTTCCAGTCGGGAACGCGTTCGTTGAGCAGGGTGATGGTCCATTGGAAGATAGGCCCCCCGAAGAAGCCTACCCCGGCGGCAAAGGACACCGTCCGCAGGATGAAATGACTTGACACAATGAGTGATGATGCGCCTATTCCAGCCAGAATTCCGATAAATCGCAGACGGGGCGTGACCGCATAAAAGGGGGTTGTCGGAGAGAAAACACTGATTGATCAACCGTCAGCAGGACCACCCGGGATGAAAGAAAGACCACTTACTTGGCAAATTTCTCAAATATATCAGTAATATCGCTGACCACACGCATGATCTGATCGGTGGCCGTGGCGACCTTTTTGCGCATCGGCTTCTTCGTCTTGTCTTGCGCGGGGGCACCCTCGGTGGGTGCATCCTCCACAGCGGCAGCAACCACCTCTTCGGTGAATGCTTCGGTGGCTGCATCAGGTTCTTCGGTCGACATGCCCTGGCCGTACTTTGCAGCGGCACTTTCCATGGCGACATTGGCGACGCTGTTGACGAGGTTGCGCGCTTCTTGCTCGGCCGCCTCTCCCTTGTACCGTTCCGGGGCTCCGGTGATGCTATCTTGGGATGTGGCGTCCCCGACCGTGGGACTTGTAGCATCATTCGGTCCGGAGACTGGCTTCGGAGGGGGCGCTGGGAATAGCCATGTCCGAACGGATGGGCGCAATATGAGCGCGACGAGAATGCCCGTCGTCACCAGAGCGAGGACATTATGGAACCACGCCAGGAAGTATGTCTACCAGGGTCAGCGATACAAGTTCTTTGATGATTAGAACATGAGGTGACATACTGCGCAAAAAATGGATGTTCTGACAGGCTCTTTCCATGAGCGCAACCGCGCAATATGGTTGCAAAAGGCGCTCAACCCGACGACCACGGACATGTAAAACCGCTCCAGAGTCATCCGAAGCTTCTCTGGCGGATACTGCTCATCGTCTGCGCGATTCAGGTCCAGCCCTTTCGGCGGCGCACCCGGCACGGCCTTGACATAATAGATTTGCTGCGTGCGGATTTGATATCAGCACGGAGCGGGGGTTGCGCCTGTCGACACGATCATCGCGCTGATTATCATACCTTGTTGAAGCGCCGGATCAGCATCCAGACGTCTTCATTGGACAGCCCGGCGATAATGTCTTCGTCGACGGTGCGCGACGATGCTTTATATGCGATATCGAGAGTCTTGTCGCTGGAGGTGTAGCGCTGCACCGGGCCAGCCGATGTCGTGTCTTCGGGCGACTCTACCTGGGCGAGATCATAACTCTCGGTGTCGTCCAGCTCGCCTGGGACCTCATATTCTTGACTCATCTTCGGAAGGTGGATGGTCTTGAGAGGAGGATGGAATTGGAGGGGAGAGGAAGAGTGAAGTGAGGGCTCCGAGGGTGAACGCAGGGGAGACTGGAAGGCTGCGGGGGTGGATCCGTTGGTCACTGACCGGCGGTTCGGTTGCGTGGCCAAACCAGCACTTTGCTCGTCCTCGTCTCCTGCAAGAGGTATGTCGGCTATTTCCCCCTTCTTTAATATCTGTGATTGCTTTCATGCAGAGATTGGGAATAGGTCGCTTTTTTCTTCTCGATGATCGGTTCGTGCAATCTATTTATAGCGTTCATAAATCGCACTGTGTCGGGATGCTGTAAGGGTCCTGGTGGGTCTACCAACTTGGGGAAAACAGGTTCAGATGCAATCGAAGATATTGTTTTGTGTAATGAGCATTTATTGACTTCGAGAAAAGGTTTGTAGTGGTGAGTATAGCCTGCCGTATAGGCTGACTAGCGTACAGTACTATAGGTCTATATCAACTGCATCTGTCTATGCACCGTGTTTGTGGACATATCCGGTTAAATTCTCTCTCCTTCCAACCTCTGTTTCTAGTTTAAAAATTTAAGAAGATCAAAAAGGAGAAACGTGCTAAGCCATCTAGATACACCATATATCTATCTCTATTACATCTCTTCGCGAACATAGTCAGGTAAACTCAACTCTGTCCGTTCGATTCATCAGTTCTTCCCCTGCACATCCCTCTGAATATCCTCCAACTTCCTTCGCTGCACTCCTTGCTCATCAAAATTGCCCTGATCAATCCAAGCCTCCATCGATGCCTTAACATGACCCTCCCACTCGTCACGAAGCATCGAAAACCACGTCGTATCCCGATTCCTCCCCTTGATCACCATATGCTGCCGGAACACGCCCTCAAACGAAAAGCCAAACCGTCTCGCTGCCCGGTCTGATCCGGCATTAAGAGAATGACATTTCCACTCGACTCGACGGTACCCCAACGTGTCGAATGCCGCTTTCAGCAACAGGTAGATAGCTTCCGTCGCACAGACGGTCTTTTGCAACGCCGGCGAGAACAGCACATGTCCGATCTCCAGACATAGATGCTCGGGTGTCATTCTCATGAGCGCGGCATAGCCCAGTGGCTTTCCATAGGTCGAAATGGACCCGTTTGTTTGGTTGTTTGGGCCGTCTGGTTCGACACGTCGGTCGATGATCACGTAGAAGGCGGGATCGGTGGATTTTGCCCAGGTAGCGAACCTGGTGCGTAGATCGGTTGCGTCCTTGGGGGCGTTTTGGGGCATGTAGTCCCATATGTATTCGTCTGTGATCAGGGGGTAGAGATCGTCGGCGTGGTCCTCCCTCATTCGAACCAGTTCAACGGTTCGTCCCTTTAAAGGGTCCGTTGATGGGAATTGGGCGTCAGGCATGGTGACGGGGGCGCCAAGTGGGCGGTTTGCCATTTTTGAAATGAAAGGAGGAAATTTATTTTGGCTTGCTGTTGAATAGAATTCTATTTTCTTCGTTTCATTCTGGTGGCTTGTCTTATATTTCTGTGCACTATATGAGTCATCACTAGTACCTGATCTTGCACGTGACCTGCGCCTGGCATCGGCAGTGAGAAACACTAGTCTTAGAGAGGACATTAATGGCGATAGAAACGTTGTCTCCGATCAAGTGTCTGTATTTGGTGGTCTTATACACTCAGTGGAAGCGTTGTATGTCAAATGTGGTTGTGAAAAGAATCTGCGTCCCGCAGTATATATTCCCTACCATGTACTCAGTTTAGACTAAGTAAACATTGACTGTACACACGAGTTTCCACATCCCCCAACTTCAAGCAGCCGTCATAATTCAACAAAGTCAATGATCAAAATATCAAACGTCAGGGGTTGATCCTCCATACGAATGAATCTGCAAACAGTAAGCACGTCTTGAAATCGAATAACAACCAAACAGATCAACATACCGTCTGATCAGAACACCCCTCCGGGGTTTGATACAAATAAGCCCCAGTGTTGATATACAACTGCTGGGCTTCACAGACATACCAGGCCGCAGTATTAGGCCGGTTGATATCCGCCACCGACCAGGTCAGGGCATCGCCCTGGAACGCAAACGTGCCGTAGTCGCTCTGCGTCTCATTGAACCAAGTCTGCAGCACACGCTGGGTCTTATCGGTAGGATTCTCCACGTGCATATACAATGCTTCATCTGCGCCAGTGTGGTAGACCAACTGGCCATCGATCACGTTGAACTGGCCTGCATTCGCTCCCGCGTCGAGGTATGCTGGACCGGGTGTTGCGGTTGGCTTGGTTTGGAGGTAGCTGTGGTAGTTTGGTTCTGCCACGGCGCGAATCCAGTACCAGCCTGCTTCTAAAGTTGGAAGAGCGGTGGTAGTGGGAGTGGACGTTTGAGCGGACACTTGTGCCGCTAGGAGCAGAGCCGAGCTGGTCAGAGTAAGAAGCATTGTGATCAAGTATGAAGAATGAGTACTAAGCTTTATGATATCAAAAGCCAAGAGAGAAAGTGAGCACTTTGCCCGGCATTTATAGGTAGCACCTTGTTTGAGGCGGCTGGTCGGCCACACATCCCGTACTTTGATCTTGCCAGGGGATCTTCACTTTCATTCAGTTCCGTGACGAAACTAGTAAGATGGGGATATCTGAAACGAGATCGCCGCTGGATGGAACATCCACCTGTCGCATGCGTTTGGGAGCATTTGCGGGGTAAAAGTCCTCATGAGAACTGACTGGACAGAATCGAGTTTTGCAGAAGATATTGTAGGACTATGCTCATCGTCATGGGATATCTACCGCAGAATCAAGGCTAGGCTACGCACGGCATCATATGCTATTGTCATGCCCAGCTTTACAGTGCTTTCCGTAGCCCTTCGTATTTCACTACCCAGCTTCCATCCTTGGGGAATCCCGGTGCCTCCCCCTGGGACCCTGTCCATCCTGCCGCCATATAGGCAACTGCATGCATTATTAGGCTGAGGCCACAATGCGAGGGAATAGGACCAGACGAATCACATACCTGCATACAGGAACCCTGCATTTCCGGGCATAAAGGGAGGCGGAGTGCCGCCTAATTATCAATCAGCATAAATGATCAGCTCGTGGGAAGAACCATGCTTACCATCTCCGCCACGGACTGCAAACCCTAGAAGCAAAGTCAGAAGACCGTAGCCATGCGGAGTACTGTTTGCTGTCACTCACCTGCATCATCAAAGGTCCAATAATCATATGCCGTCAGATGATAGATTGCGCGCTCATGGTTTCCGATGCGTGCAGAATTAATGGCAAGGACCGGACGACCCCAACCGCGAATCTTGTCGTCCGTCCAAACCTCCCAGATCTTATCGGCCGTTTTCAATGCGATCGTTTCATCTACGGCTGGGGTATTGGGCAGGATCCCTCGCAGCATAATCAAGCTCCGAGGATCTCTGTTTAGCTTGGGGTCCTCCCACCACGTACTGTTCAATCCTTCGTAAACGGCATACAGACCGTCGACTTGGGGAGGTGGTGCAAGGCCTTCTGCTACTGTTGTCCACTTTGTGGGGACGGGTTGACCGAGTCTTCTCTTCCACTCTCGAGCGACATCAAGACCGTATCGCCAGTATGCGATCTTGAGATATTATTAGAATGATGGACGTTGTAGACTCTAAAGAACACAGAGCTTACTTCGTAGGCGAGATTAAGTGTTTCAGTGGGTGGAGTGTTCTCGGTAACCCCATAGGATCTAGAGATAGTCAGCATGTAAAGGAATTGATGAAATTTTCGGGACCATACGGTGGCCCCAGATCGTAGTATCCCGATGATTCGTTTTTCCAAGCATAAGAAGCCATGTAATTTGCCGACTCTGTGAGGACACGATCCCATTTTCGCAGAGTCTTTCGCGTTGGTGATGCCTGATACGCCAGCTGTGCCAGGTACATAGGATGCGGCTGGAAGGGTTCAAATACGTTAGTACCTGAAGAAGACACCTGAACAACAAGACTAGTCGATGGAGGTGTAACTACTCAAGGGCATCCGACAGTGCCCAATATTTGAAAATTTTCTAGAGCCCGAACGTACCTGTTGCCATAAGAGTAGACCATTTATACCACCGGGAGAACTAACCCCAGTCTCAGTTTCTGTCATTTTGGGCCACCTAAGTCTAAGTCAACACATTGAACCAGGTCAACTCACTATGCGTATACAGACCGTGCACCTTCCCACCCCATAGACTTGGCTCTCGCGAGAGATGATAGCAATAATGTCTCGTAAAGCTCAGGGAAGATATCGTCAAAGTGGTTTTGTCGACCCCACGTAGCCCAGTGAGCACTATGCCATACAACCATCTCCATGTGGAATTTCCCTGATAATTTTGAGGAAGACATCAACATGCAAGAACGATTGGAGTTACATACCATACCACCCATTGTTCATCAATCCACTCTCCTGCGGAGATTGCCCCTTTGCTGCACTATTGACCCGAACGTGGTATTGAGACAGGATAATGCGACGCTGGAGTTCGTCGGCCTTGGGGTTAGTAGAAGAGGTCAGATCAACGAATCCTCCCTGATTCCAGTATTTATTCCATGCTGGCGCGATGCGTCGCCGAATAGTGGCTGGCTGTTCCACTTTTTGTTTGTCGGGAGCGAAATTGGCAGTAAACGCGATGACCGACGACTGTTTAGTTGGTTTGAGCGTATATCGGTGCGCTTCCTTAGGAGTGGTGTTGTGTGGCTTCGACAGTTGCAGTGGTGATTTCGAGGGCCACCGTAAGTTCACAAAGTAGTTTGTCTCCTGTAGTTCGTGGTAAATATGTGCTTCATTTTTCTTTGCTCTTCCTTCAATCGAGGTAGTATGATTCGAGGGGAAATCGTAGACACCAACAAACACCTCAAACTTGTATTTTGTCGTGTGGATTGGTGGATATGGGAAGTCCAATTCCACAGTCAAATCGCCCGATGAGATCAAAGCAGAGTCGATTTCAAAGGCAACCGAGTCAGAGTCAAAGTCGCCGTATGTTACCACTTTGACGTCCTGGCCATCGACTTTGAACGTCGATGTAATGATGCCGTTCCACAAATCCAACTCTTGTCGAGGATCGGAAATCTGAGACGCAGACAGAGTCGCATCCTTATACCGGAGTCCAATTCGACCAAGGTTGATCCGGTTTGGGTTCGAAATGAGCCACTGCGAGACTTCTGGGAGATCACTATCGGGGATATCGTAGGAAACGTTCCTACCATGCGTTAACATGGGAACGCCAGTGTAATCACTGATCTTTTCCCTGCGATAGTGTTATTCATGCGAAACGCTATATGAGGCGACTCGGGTATACCCATTTGTCGGTAACGAGTCATTATGCCATGCCCAGCTGCAAAGCGTGTTGAAGGGGAGGAAGGTCTAGCAAACGATTGAGTACAGTGAAGTCTCTGGCAAAGCGAATTCTCAAGCCTTTACCTGCATTCCAGTATTGTCCACGCTGTAGGCGAAGTTCCCATTTCCCACCTGCAGGGGGGTTGTCTGATTGTCGATGAGATTCGTGCGAACGACATTATACTTGTTCACAACATGATGTCTAAAGCACTGTGAGAATCATGTGGGACTGTAGAATGGGAATGAGATGTAACGACCTGTCTATTCTGCCGAGAGTCACGCCAGCAAAGAGGAAAACGAAGCTTGCTTTGATGTGTAGCATCGTCGAATAGTGGTCAACACTTACCAGTAAAGGGTCCTTGCTCTCGGTTCCGCATGACACTTTTTAATTCACCAATTTTATCTCAGCCCCGGGACAATTAGTCCCGAGAATCTGGGGTTATAGTTTCAATGCTGGGTTGGAGATACTCCTTCCCCCTCCTGGAGGATGAATTTACGCACCAATGCTCGCTCAGGGATGCACGCAACGTGCCGTGTGCGGGGTTTGGTAACAAGCTTCAACGACCAAAATGAGTCCATTTAGCCAGTATTCGAGCTCCTGAATTATTTGCAAGCGGCTCTGCGTAAAAATAGGACGTGGTCTATGAAGTTGATCGTATTCGTAATGCCGTGATGCTGTGCCTTTGATTTAGCGCGCGGAGTCGACGAACACGACACCAATAGCGATATTTCATCTTGAGAATTCATAAAGCAGTGCTAGGGGGAAGACTTGAGCAAAGAATTGACTCGTGATACCTCAATCTGAATAAAGCTAGCATCGTCAGTTATATCCGCTAGATCAGGGCTTGTATCTGGATAATTCCCGCGTCTTAGCCTCCAACACTCGATAGAGGTCGTTTACTATCCAGCTCATGAAGATCTTCTTGGAACACAACGGCCACCCTTTCAAGATCTTACACTTGTGGATTCAGTGCCTTTTACTCTTCGATGATCCAATGGTTTTTTCTACACAATCGGCCATCCACGCCCTTTCCATGGATATCGGTTCCAAGTTGCCTTCGCTCAATCTACTTCCTGGCCTGTCCTTGAGGAATAAACTTGACAGTCCAAGTATCATACTTTCTCATAATTAAGATTATGAGATATGAAGCCTTGTTGCTTTGAAGCCTGCGTGTCCCTCGTGTAGATTGTATGGGTCCATATCATGCTTTTATCTCTTACTACAGAAATTTCCTATAGTGTGCTGTGTAGTCGACGGTCGCCAACAGTGGATAACCTCATACTCCTAGAGTCATCTTTGGAACCTGCAGTATGAGTATCTTTTAGGCCTCCACTACCAAAGCAAATTGACACATTTGAGAACACTGAGGTCTGAGAAGGAAAGTCATATTTCGTAAACCCCGACCCTCAAGCTAGCTGAAACATACAATCACGCAAGAATGAGGGTTTAGGTATCGGTCGAATGAGCTTTCAGAAGTTAGGCATTTGCTCAGAACTGGCTAAAATCTCACCTCAGACATGAGCATCTAAAGCCCAGTAAGAATCGTGTTCTGAATGACTTTCTTACATAAAATTTGCCGGAGCGTGAAGTCTCCATAGATATTCGGGTCCCCGACAAATGGCGTGATTGTCTGCCGGGAAAGCCCCAGAAAATCAAAACCGGTCGACGACGGCCATGACTGGCTAACGACTGAAGCTTATAAGGCTTGCATCTTCCATTCTACGACTGCATCTCATCCATAATGATCACAGGTCCGTATTGAACAATTGAAACTATGAAAGCCGTCCGCCTCCATCCAGCACCCGCCTTAGCCACGGCGTACTCCCCTTGCAACCCCGCTCCTCCGTCTGCGCTGCATCTCGATGACATCGTCCGGCCCAGCCCATCAGAACCGGGTGATTTCCTCATCCGCGTCAAGGCGACAACAATCATTCGCGATGCCTTGACATGGCCAGAATCCTATCACGTCCCATATGCTATTCTCGGCCATGACTTTTCCGGAGTGGTTGAGCAGGTGGGCCCTGGATCTACGTCCAAGTTCAAGCCGGGTGATGAAGTTTTCGGGATGGCGTCCGCAGACAGGGGAGGCACCTGGGCCGAGTATTCTATTCTGAAAGAGGGAGAATTCGCCCTGAAGCCGAAGACTCTGTCGTGGGAGGAGGCGGCTGCCTTGCCTTTGAGTGCTTTGACGGCATATGAGGCTTTGTTCGACTACGCGGGGATCCCTGTTCCTGGTCTTTCGGCTTCGAATCAGGCGCCTGGGGATCAGGGTTCCAAAAAGAAGTTGCTGATTACTGGCGCCTCAGGCGGAGTCGGGATGTATCTGGTGCAGTTGGCCGCTCTCGCTGGGCTGAATGTCGTGGCAGCCTCTAGTTCGAATGGTCGGAACAGGGAGTTCCTTACCGGTATTGGAGCAAGTGAAGTGGTCGAGTATGCTGAGTTGATTTCTGGCGATGCGGTATTTGATATTATTATCGATACTGTAGGAGGGGATATCTTGCGACATTGCTGGTCGCTGGTTCATGATGCCGGAACGTTGATCTCCGTTGACTCTGCCAGTTTCGACTTCGCGAAGCAGCACAGACAGGCTGGGTTGAGCCAGGGGAAAGAATCGGTGAAGGCATTATTCTTCATTGTCTCTGTCAGGGCAAAGCCGCTTGAAATGCTAACAGCATGGGCCGAGTCCGGACAGCTAAAGTCATTCGTTGCTGCTTCATATCCATTGGCAAAGGTGTCTGAGGCATATGATCAGGGAAACACCCGACAGTCGAGCCGAGGAAAGATTGTATTGAATGTATAACAGTTCGACCTATATTCAGACACGTACAACATTTACTTGTTACGTTGTTTGGTCGACAGGTTCAAAGATAGAAGTTTTCATTTTCATGCACTGGACGCATAATTACGACTCTCAGACAATTTTTGTTTCACAAGAATGACAATGTATATCCGGAACACAGATAGCGTTTCGCACGTATCGACGAGGCTACCTGAGCACTTTCGCTGTTCAGACAATTTTGAAGATAGTGAAGAATACGATGCAGCGTGCGATCGAAGTTGTTGACGTATCGACCGCACTCTGTAGTAAAGGACGCCGCTAAGCTATACCTATCACGGTTAAAGTCGTCTATAAGAAAGACATCCGAGTAATGCAGTGTCATGTTTCAGTATACGACATCTTTCATAAGGTAGGAGAAGCTGTTGCTTGGGTCGGCATTTGAGTTGGTCTCAGCTGACTCCTCAGTCACTGGCGATTCAGCGAGCAAGTGCTCAATAGGTGTGACCCATTGGGAGATAGTAAGGTCCATGGTATGTGCATAACGGGAAAATCTACACGGTTTCGTGTTCTTACAGCCATCTTTCTGGCAATGATGTCCGAGATAACATTTCAGGGATCGACAGTTCGCTCCGCGCGGGCATACATGCTGTCGCATGATATATCGCACAACGTGCATGGAACTGTTTTCGACCGGGCTGTGGTCGTAGTCGCAGCTTAAGTTGCCACATTCGCCGCCAAGATGGTAGTTATTGCAGATCTTGTGTCGGCGAGAACGCCGGCTGTACGCATCCCATGCTTCTGGGGAGGGCATCGGGCAGTACGTATCGAGCCGCTCGCTTTGATGATTGACCGCTATAAAATCGTTGGATTTCGTATTGATGCGAGGTAGATATTTGGCGTAGTATTCTTGCTCGCGGGGTTTGATAGGGCCCCAGAGTTGAGAGGGGGTATCTTCCTTGGGTTGAACGACTTGTTGACTAGGCATCACGTGGAATTTGATGCACTCATTGCCATATCGACAGATACCCTGTTTCCATTAGACAGGAGCCCGCCGAAGAAAGAGTGTCAATCCCCGACATGCACGAACCTTTTGATAGTGTTTGCAAATGGGTCTAGATGGAGTAGGTGATGTATTCGTGGCCGCACCTACCGGACCGGAGGTGAATACTTTTGGAATCTCCCTAATTGGCAGTCCAAGTTTCTCAAACTCGGGATGGAAAGATGCAGCTTTTAGGAGGGTTATTTTGTCCGCCTTGCCGCGAAAGGGAGTGAGCAAAGACAAATATCCAGTGTCGTGACAACCAGCAAAGAATATATGTTTACACTGGTTATTCTCGACGAATAAGCGGAACATCTCTACAGAACGTGAGTGAGCAAGTAGGTCGAGGCCGTCCGTTTCTCTGAATCCATACCGCGTATTTTATAATCCGCACCCTCCTTTTTATCCCCAGCATCGATATAGTCAAACAAATCCTGAGAGCGGGTAAAGCTGGCGGTAAAGGGAGATAGAGATCGTGCTTCGTGCCCAACCAAACCAGATCGGGCTAGAGATTTGGAAAGGCCTAAAACGTTGGAATAGATTCGGACCATAATGCGACATTGTTCCGCCTGGCTTCCTAGCTGGTCGTGGAGAAGATCTTTGATAGAATCACTAAGGAGGTTAGCGGCGGTGATGCCACCCTCGCTCCCGGCTTTGACCAGACTTTCGTTGAACAAGTATCCATCTCCATCGACCAGAACGAGCACAAAAGGGTTACGATCCTGTTGCAGTCAGACATTGTAGCTCAGCATTCGGAAGCAGACAGACTCAGCAGGTCCATACTTGGCCTCTAGCTAATCGTTTGTACTTCTCTCGAGCTTCTTTCTCCTCCTCATAGTCACTCTTGAGGCTGTTGTAGTTGTCGAGAAGAAGACGAAACTGGTTCAACAGACTCTGAAGGTTGTCGTGGTGCTGCTGGCTATCACGGACAATAGTGCCCAGGTTGCCTTCCAGGGCTTGAATCTCCCTGTCTCCAAGCATGACTAGTTCTCAAATGATTGATATCGTACAGTGAGTAGCGACAAACCGAAACCATGGATCGGCGGCAGGAGCAATGGAGACTCTACAGGACGACACATGCACGCTAGAGCTAAAGGGACCGACAGGACATCAAACAATCAGTAGGAAGGCGGAATCGGGGAAACGACAGGCTCAATAGGCCTTTCTGATCTGACTTCTGAACAAAGCACAAGGAAAAACTGTGGACAGCCCGTTGGTGTATCTGGTAGGCGGTGAACAGCTGGCAAGGTGGGGTTATCGCACGTGATGTTTTCTCCCAATATGGTAAGCGCTCGTCAGCCTAACTTCTATACACCTTCAACAGCAACAATATACCCACAACCATTTCACGGATGAGATTGATACTACTCCACCTTACTTCATGATTTAAGCTGTGAAAAAACGGGGTAATTGCGACATTTCATTGACTAAATGCCATATTTCTTACAACGAGTAGCTGATATATATTTCGCCTGAAATCCACCCCAGACAGTTCGGAAGTGAATGGTTCAAGCCCTGACAAACGATCCGTGACAAATTAAAGTGTCATACAAACGGCCCTAGACAGTTCGCCTTGAGTCTACTCTATAAAGCAACCTGTCAGGACATTTGAGTCGCCAAAGACACGCGAGCGCGAATTCAGGGTAAGATCTGCACAGGAGCCGAGGCTAGTTCCCCAGCTGTAGGGATATGAGAGATATCAAAACAATAATCCGATGAAAAGCCTGTTCTAGCGGTAAGAGGTACAGTGAAAGGAGCTCAGTGCCTTGTAATCAGAGTTGAAGGGACCGATGGTCACGTTTCCCCCGACAAACTTCCCCTCCCACAACATCATACCTCGACGTACTCCGTAAGGGGAGCTACTGGCCCAATACCCTGCTTCCAAGATTTTGACCAACTCACTTGTTGCAGGGTTTCAAGTGAACCTATCGATGAAACAATAGAATCGACGGAGCCGATGTACTCTACCTAATCCTCGCCAAGCTATCTGAATATCCTCCCAAGAGACATCCGGCTCCATCAGACTGAATTCCTACGCCGCAAATGCTCTGACCTGAGACCTCCGCGTGAAGCTTATTGATAAGAATACGGCCTCTTCCCTCACAAGAGTCGCCTTGCCTGCTTCTAGTCGCCGAATCTCCCCATCCTTTTCCGCTGGCCCCCTTTGTTGAACAGAGCAGCAAGATGAGTACCACGGAAAAATGAAACCCCTTCCCTCGTCTCCTTCCCCTCCGAATCATGGGGCTATGTGACTAAGACTCAGGTGACAAGAATATCTTCTGAATCTTTTGCGCAATACGTCTAAAGCCAGGCATCACTGCCTCATCATTCTCATCCATTGCCGATTCAAGCAGACGAGTGTGATGCCCAAATGCTTCCGCGCATTGCCAAGCGTGATCTTTTCCTGGTTCCAAATCCAGTTCGATAGCTGCCCCATCGGACCTGGCAGCAGAGACAAAATCCTCCATGTCATAACGGAACGCCAGCTCCTCCGTCCCAGCAGACACCCACGTTCGTTGTGGGAGAATGTCAGCCCAGGAACCACGAACACTCTCTGCCCTGGCAAAGTTACCATACATCGTCTCCACCTCCTTCGGCGCATTCCGCAGAAGCATCGAGCAACTAGTGTCCAGTGACTGTTTGAACAATCTTTCTTCCCAGGGGAGTGCGAGAAAACGTGGATGTGAGGTGTGTAAGTTCAACCACGGGCTTATCAACAAAGCTGCGAGAGGTTTCTCGGATTTCTCACCCAGCTGTAAGTTCGAAGTGAGCTCTCGCTGATGGAGTGCAACCAAAAGCGACGTTTGCAGATGCCCACCCGCAGAATCCCCGATCAACATGATTCGACTGCTGGAAATGCCCAACTCCTCTCGCATCCAGTCATACACCGCTAGCGCTTCATCGCACTGTCGGGGAAATGTCGCTTTTGGAGTCAGAGTATAGTCTAGGGAAAAGATCGCCACCGAGAGTCCATGTTTATGCAAGATTTCGGCGACGAGCATAAACTCAGGCGCGCAGACAGAAGGATGGAACATTGTATAACCTCCACCGTGACAGTGGAATATCACAAGATCGGCATCACGGGGATGGATTGGGACTTGTCCCAGTCCACGGCAAATCCAATATCCACAAAATTCTGGTCTGCGGACAGGTTCGAACAGTTGCTTGCCAAGGTGCCCGTAACGACGAGAGGTCCGAATGTCGGGGCCATTATGAGTTCCGAAAAAACGATTCCACACAGGGGATGGTACATTGTTTCCCAAGCTACAGTACAGTGTCTGTTAGAGTATGCTTTTTCTTGCAGCAAATCCAAGACCCAGAACAAGCGCCATACCAGGTCATGACATGGCGGAAGAGATGCTCTTTGAGCGGGGGCGGCTTATACGTGGACCATGGTGACCAACGCCTGAGAAGAGTCGCAAAGATTGTCCACGGCAATCGAAACCCAATCGTGATACCGGTCTCGATTAGATTCCCTATGGAGATCTTCGGTACAGGGTTCGGTTCAGCGATAGCATCCATGGTGATGTCGTTCTTGGGGCCAGCTGGCGGCCCAACCCAATTTATATGCCGCTGGTCCAGCAGCCCCGGCTATAATCATGGCTAAACAATTTAGCCTGTGGTGATGGCGAGAAGTGAGCCACACAGGTCCCTCTGTTCGTGAAAACAGATTTTCAAGCCATCAAGCAACACCAAGACATCAGAAAATATTGACCGTAGAGGACAGAACGCCCTTGCATAGATGCAACGGGTCACATTGATCGTCATGTGAAGGAGAACGGAAATAAGAATTGTTCCCACCGCTGCCTCGGCTTCCTCCACATGAAGCTCCACGATCGAATCCGAGCCCTCCGCACGATTCGCAACCCCTTCTTGTTTGAGGAGGATGTCTGCCTATCAATGATTACGAGAGGACTGACATCGGCGGATTTATGTAGATAAATATCGCCCGCCTTACCCCAGAAGACCTTGCTGGTTGTATCCCTGGCACATCGCTGACACGATCCATCCAACATGGCGGCCAAACTTGTTCTTCCCCTGCTGAGTGCCTGTGTCTTCTATGCGATTTTCTACTACGCTGAAGCCAATGGCCTTACTGCGCTGGCCGAAAAAGTAATCGCGTCAAAGAAACTTCCCGGCGTGGATGCGCCTCTGCGTACTACATATATCGGCGTTGAGCCTGTCGACCATCTTCTGACAGTATTGACAACCTTCTTCTGGCCGGCGACCGATGGAAGCAACCCCTCTTTGTTCCTTCACTCAATCGGGTTTTCCTCCACGTTTGGCTCCGCATGGATGCTAGTTTGCCTTGAGTCCTGGAGACGCGGAAATGCCTGGGGCTTAGCTGCCTTGTATGTTTCTCCCTTCCCATGCTGACTCTCAATATGCATCGTATCCTGACATCCTCTAGTCCCATGATCTTCGGTCTCTCGGCCCAAGTGCTGACATTTGCCTTTGCGACTCCCCTCTACGGCGCGATCCAGCTGTACACTTCCATCACGGCGCGGAAGCCCACCCCCGACAACATTCGTGCTCCTCGCGCGGTGGTCAATGCCTTGCCGTTCGTTTTCGTCCTTGGCTACCTTGTGCCAACAAATCTCATGATCACCCCTATCTCGGAGTTCATGACCGTCGACTTCAAGCAAATTTGCATCGCCCTCTGGCAGCCATGGCCAGCATATGTATCCATCCTTCTCACTCTGGTGCACGTCTTTTTCACCCCCTTCATTAAAAATGATCGGAGCCTCGAGGGTGGTCGCGCATCACTCCTTGCTCTTCGTCGGGTCTACGCCTTCGCCTTCGCGAATGCCGCTCTCGGCCATCTCGTTTCATGGACTGTGTCTCTGGCTACGGTTGCTACGCCGGCGCTCTTTGCGGAGCGCTTCTTGGGCCCGTTGCACCCCTCCGAAGTGTTCAAGGTACCCATTCCATGGGAATCACCGGTGCCTCAGGTCCAGAGCATTTCTGATGGCGTGCACGCGTTCCTGCGTTGGGACTATCTCATTGGTTCTGCTGGTGTGCTCATCTGGACCATCAGTTTGTACAAGACTGCCCACAAGGTTGTGTATGGCAAGGTGGGATACTTCGGACTTGTGGTGAAAACGGTCCTGTTGACTATCTTTGCGGGACCTACCGGAGCAGCCGTTGAGTTGATGTGGGAGCGTGATGAGTTGGTATTCAATGAATTGGGCGGGTTGAAAAGAGAGGCTTCAAGGCAGAAGAAGTTCTCTTGATTTTACGTCTTGAGACAAAAGCGTGACGCAATCTCTTGCATTTCACTGAATTGCGATAGCATACGAATATGACTGGACCATCCCAATCGGTTGTTAATCAAGATACAACACTTCCCGGGGAATATGCACCACTTTGTCCCGAATGTAATCAGCGAATCCTTTGCCAAACCCATCCAGTCGGCTTGAACTGCTCACTCCGCGGCCGAGGATACCGTAAATGACAAAATGCACGGCATGAATATTCGGAAACTCAACCCGCTCAATGTAAAATGAGTCGTGCCAATCATCCCCGAGAAGGTGGCTCATGCGATCAATGGTCATATAGCATCGTAGCCACTCCCATCGACGGGTATCCGTCACGAAGACGCCAAAGTTGAGATTGGCGCCTTTGTCCCCAGATCGGGCCAGCGCAACATCCCCAAGCCGAATTGGCAATAGCTCCTTGGAGTTCAAATATGAAATATTGGATGGATCGTAGCTTTCTCTCGGCGCAAGTGATTCGTACTTGGACGGACGGGGGAGTGCTATCGATGTCGTGTTTGACCCGTTGAGAATGTGGATCGTTTCCTTGATATCCGACTGCTGATTACAGCTGGATAGTATGCTAGGAACGGTCGGGGAATCGCCGTCCGGGTATCCAATGAGCAGTGGAAACCAGAGAAATGCTTCAGGGCGATATCCCTCATAGCCATGGATACGGCGCCGACGGAGCGGGCGTTGCGTGCCGCGATGAAAATGCGGAGGTATGTCGTGCTTTGCAGTTGAGATCTTGCATTCTCCTCTGGGACTCCGACCCTGATTGCTGTGAATATTTATAGACGGAATTGGTCGGGCATAACGTACCTTTGGAATTCGAGGGTCTCCAGGTCATCCATGACGGCCTTGGGGACGAAATGGCGCAGCTGCTTCTCAACCAGGTCCCATTTCTTCGATGTGCCGTATCCCGTTGCATTTAACAGCAGCTCGGCTTCGTAGCCGCCTTGGTAAAACACGGCCAGCTTGGTCGTTGGTGGTGGAGGTGATCCTGTTATACCGGACACGCGGACTCTGCTCTCATCGTCAGCTGCGTGAGGACAATGAAGGAAGACTGGTCGCACTTACCGATCGGCCCCGAATTCCTCGACAACAATCCTGTCAATACGGGCACTGACATCGCTGTTTAAATAGATACTCCCCTGAAGCTCATACAAGAACTGACACCGAACTGTATCGGCATTGACCATCCCCTGAGTATCAGGATGCTTGGTGACGATGCAGGACCCATCATCGTCAATCTCAGCGATGGGGAATCCAGGTGCGATTAGATTGTCCAGGTCGTACTTGTCGAAGCCGGAAAAGTTCCCTCCAGTCACATAGGCAGAGCACTCAATTAGATGTCCTGCAACCAGAGCTCCAGCCAATTTATCATAGTCGATCTCCGACCAGCCATGCCAGTACCACGCTGCAGCGATTACCGGACTCGCATCGGCTACTCGCCCGCAAATGATAATCTGTGCCCCCTCACGGAGACCCTGGACGATACCCCGAGCACCGAGATACGCATGCGCGGATACCATAGGCACCGTTTGCCCGTCAGGGGTGTTAGTAAAAGCAAACGTTAGGTCGGATCTCGCAACGGCCGGATTGCCCTTGTCCAGATGTTGCAGCTCCTCCTTGGTTGTGGGCATGTTTGGCCCAAAATCGGGGTACAGGTCGTCTCCCGACAGATATGCGATACGAACGTCGAGGCCCTTTTCATTCACCTAGACCATGTTATGGATTGAGATTTGCAGCAGTGAGAGTGATGCGTACCAGCGCATGAACCTTCTCTGCAAGTGCCTTTGGGTCAAGCGCACCTCCGTTGATGACCACCCGGATGTTTTTCTCCGCAATCACCTCGATAGTCTGTTGGATTCCTTGCCAGGCGGTTTCTTCGTATCCGGGGTGCTTTCCTGCTCTCCATGCTGAGGCGTTGTTGGCCATGTTCACCTCTGGATTTGGCATTAGCATGAGACGAAGTTGGGAAATGGACCTAAGTATTGACTGACCTGCGAGGTAATCGCCGGTGATGAAGTCCACGTCGCCCAGTGTGGCCTGTCGGTACATTTCGTATGCTGGGTCGCCTGTTCGCTTTCCTTAGTATGCAGCTTACTATAGGGGAAGTCGGAATATACCATGGTAGCCGGAGCAGTTGGCTACCCGGACTGGGCGCTTTTGAGTGTTTGTCATGATTGGTTTTGCTGCTAGAATTGTCTGGTCGGTTGAGTTGAATAGCAATGTCTGCCTTCTGCACTGGGATATGCTGGTGATATTCGGGTCGACACGTCTGATCATGTACATGCGGTTCAATGATCCTATAAAGGCAGTCTAAGAAGCTTCCCCGCAATGACCCCACAGCGAAGTATGTTCTATTCGACGAAGAAAGTGCTTCGCCCGGATGTGAAGACCGAGGTGCTCGGGAAGAGAGACTCCGCATGGTAGACTTTGAGCGGGGGTTTATAGATCGGAGTAAATGATTCGAAATCGGTAGGGTGGCCCTTCATGATCATTTCCGCAGCGATTATTGAGGTGTGATTTGAATTATTCGTAGATCGCGCATATCGCTTCTGTATACAATTGTACAAACTATGATGAGCGTGTGGCATCGATGATTGCTTTATTGCATGTCGATCGCCGTCTTTTGCATGCTCGCTTAGGACGAGGCCAAGAAGTATAGACATCACCATTAGAATGATTGATCAATTTCATTCTTTTCACTAAATCATAGACGCCATAGCGGTTTGCAAGAGGTATTCTCCACTACAGCTTCGCCTCATACCCCTTCATCGCCTCAAACGCCGCCAGAGCATACTTCTCCGTCCGATCATTCCCCAACGTCCCATTGCCCATCCGATTCATCGCATACGTAAACGTCATCTTGTGCTCCACATCGATCACACAGATCGACCCGCCCCATCCTCCCCAGTAACAGATCTTGCCATGGGGCATCCACGCCGCACCCCCCGTACCAGGCAGACCAAAGCCCATCCCAAAGCGAATCGGGATACCGAGCACCTGATCCACACCATTAGTCTGCTCCTCGAAGATCTTCTCGATGATCTCCGGCGAGAAGAACCGTCGTCCGTCGTTGACACCCCCCTTCGACACCGTCGAGAGCACCCGGTTCATCCCCCTGGCGTTAGCGAAGCCCGCAAACGAGCCCACGCCGACCTGTCGGAAGGCCGGCGTGTTGGCTTCGAGCGCCCCGGTCGATTGACCGCGGAACGCCCGCAGCATGATGCTGTCCTTGGGGATGCCTTGGGGCAGCGCAACAGGCTCAGGGGCGATCATCTCGCCGATGCGCGACCAGTGTTTCTCCGCGACGGGGACGTGGAAGTCGGCCCTGAGCGGGTCGATGAGTTCCTCATGGATGAATTCGCCGAATGTCTTGCCGGTGACGCGGTGGACGAGCTCGCCGATTAGATAGCCCTGCGATTGGAGGTGGTAGCCTGATGCGGTGCCGGGCGTCCACCATGGTTTCTGCTGGATGAGTTTCTGGGTCGCGACGGCCACGTCGTAGACGTCTTCTTTGGCAAGGGGAGGATCCCACGAGGGTAGACCGGCGCTGTGGCTGAGGAAATGGCGTACTTGGATCTCGTCGCGGCCGTCGCCGGCCATCTCGGGCCAGTATTTGGCGGCGGGGGCGTAGAGATCGACGAGTCCGCGGTCGGCGAGGAGGAGCACTGCCAGCGCGGCGAGCGTCTTGGTCGATGACCAGACGGCCACGAGGGTGTCTTCATTCCAGGGTTTGGTCTTGGCGGCGTCGGCATATCCGCCCCAGAGGTCGACGACGGTCTGGTCGCCGATGGTTATGCAGATGGAAGCGCCGACTTCGTTGCCGGAGTCGAGTTCGGCTTGGAAGGCGTCGCGAACGGCGGCGAAGGCGGCGTCGGTGGTGCCCTGGACGGTGGGCATGGTGGGATGGCGGTAGGGTATGGTGTTTTTGTGGTGGTTGTTGTGGTTGTCGATCTTAGCGATCTGGCTTCTTTAATAGATGCTTGATGCATGGTGGATCTGTGCACATCGTGAGGGGTTGGCGCTTATGCCGAGGTTGCCAAGTATCTCCGATGGGCAGAATGGTTGGGTCAGATTCGGCATTGTGACGGTGAGAGCAGATATGCCGGGAGACACAGTCAATGGGGAGGATTGAACCCGAACCGAGAGGGTGAGAGCGGTAGATGCATTGCTGGAAGTTGATGTTGAGTTAGGGCTGAGGTTCACGATACATGACGTCAACCCCCCATACAAAGTAAACAGACCAGATATCCCAAACCACCGGATATACTAAACATCTTAGCAATTGTTGCAAAGCTTGACTGTTCTCCTCTCGATCAGCCGAATACACTCCCTGCCAGATATGATTAGCCGCCGAATATCTAGTCCATACTGCCGAACGGTGATGTAACCATGGGTAGACCCATCCATGACACCATCACTCCAGCGCTTCCGGCCGTTCCTGTCGGCCAGATAAATGTCCTGGATCTGCTACTCATGCAAGATAACTAGCCCTCTCTATCGCGAAAATGCCGTCTTCAGGGTCCTCCAGTAGTATCCTATCTCACTTACCCACGGAACATCCCACCCATGACCCTGCATACGAGTCTATCCGATCCCCGACCGTCACCCGTCGCCAGACCAATGTCGATCTCGCGCGAATCGAGTCCCTGCGGTTGACGCAGCAATCGACGGTCGGATCGAAGTCCGGTCCGACCCCCCCTGATCAATGGCTGCCCTTTGGCGGGGGCAAGGCCTATCCCCCGAAGCTGCCGGACCCGGAGAAGTATGTCGTCGAGTTCACGGGGGAGGACGATCCATACCATCCGAGGAATTGGGCCTTGACGCAGAAGTATGCATGGTTCTACGCCGATTTCCATATGAGATGCCTGGGCTAATCAGCATCCGAGGGAGATAGACTCACCATGTCCTGCATTCTTGCCTTTGTCACTTTTACCGCATCCTTCGCCAGTGCCATCTTCTCCTCGACCGTCGGCCAGGTGAGTGAGGAATTCGGCGTCAGTACGGAAGTCGCAACACTCGGAGTCACCCTCTATGTGCTGGGATTCTCAGCCGGACCGACGATATGGGCACCGGCGTCGGAGCTCATCGGTCGACGGTGGCCGATCACCATCGGTGTTTTCGGGTATAGTATTTTCACGATCGCGACGGCGACCGCCAAGGACGTGCAAACCATCATGTTGACCCGGTTCTTTGCGGGCATGTTCGCTGCCAGTCCGATTGCGATTGTCCCGGCGGCCTATGCGGACGTGTATAACAACAGCACCCGTGGGGTGGCGATTGCCATGTTTGCGATGGCGGTGTTTGTCGGGCCATTCGCGTCGCCGTTCACCGGTGGGTTTATCACGCAGAGCTATCTCGGATGGCGGTGGACGATGTATATTTCCTCTTTCATGGGATTCCTGGGGGTGGCGTTGTTGGTGTTGTTCTATCGTGAGACGTACCCGCCGGTGTTGTTGATCGAGAAGGCGGCGACGCTGCGACGCCAGACGCGGAATTGGGGGATCCATGCGAAGCAGGATGAGGTGGAATTGGACTTGAACGAGTTGATCACGGTCAACTTTAGTCGACCGTTCCGGATGTTGTTGACGGAGCCGATTGTCTTTCTGGTCACGTTGTATGTGCTGGTTGGATGCATGAACGAGCGAGAGAATGATACTGACGGCGGCAGGTATATGTCCTTCATTTACGGGCTCATGTATGCCCTGCTCGCTGCATATCCGGTCGTCTTCCAGGGCATTCACGGGATGAACCTCGGCGTCGGCAGTCTGCCGTTCATCGGACTGATCGTGGGCGAGGTCATGGGGGGCATTTTCACCCTGCTGAGCCAGAGGTCATATGTCAAGAAGCTGCAAGCGAACAACGACATCCCCGTGCCCGAATGGCGACTTCCGCCGTGCATTGTGGGAGGGTGTAGCTTCACCATTGGGCTGTTCTGGTATGCAACCTTCCCCGCTTCCTGGCCACATCGTGATATCTCACCACCACGCCTCCAACAACAGGTTCGGCTGGACGGGCTGGTCTCAGAGCATCCACTGGATGGCGCCCACGGCGTCTGGCGTGTTCGTGGGATTCGGCATCTACGTGATCTTCCTGCAGTGCTTCAATTACCTGATCGACTCGTATTTGCAGTTGTAAGTCGCGGCGGGCTCCTATATGGGAAGAAGCAAATCTGACAGATAGGCCAGTGCCGCCTCGGTGTTCGCCGCAAACACTATACTACGTTCAGCGATCGGGGCGTGTTTCCCCCTGTTCTCGCGTCAGATGTTCGTCAATCTGGGGGTGCAGTGGGCGGGGACGCTGCTGGGGTGTCTGTCCGCCATTATGATCCCGATTCCTCTCGCGTTCATCCTGCTGGGACCCCGGTTGCGTCGGCGGAGTAACTTTGCGCCGTCGAGCGTGGTGTTTGAGGAAAAGGGTTAGAAGTCTTCTGGCGGCGAATGGGGAGGAGGGTTGGAAGCTCCCAGAGGGGGGTTAGGGTTCGTGACGTGGATGACTCGCAGCGGCGATAATGGGTATTGTCCGGGCTCGCCTGCGACGGAGTCCCCTGATAATTTCGAATGATTTCGATCTAGACGTAGAGTGACATTCCTCTCCTGCTCCTTGCAATGTCCTCCGGCGTGGATAGTCAGGGCGTGGATAGTCAGGGCGCGGCCCCTGAAGCTATCCACGCCAAGAGATAGACGCCTGGATGTCACGATTTGCAGCAGATAAGGGTCCACGGAACGATACGACACGTTTTTTGCCTACCACGCCATCGGCGATATCCGCTTTTCGGCTTCGGTTTACCCGTGCGACTCGTGGGCGATTGTCTGGGCAAGGCTGCTCATTCGACCCATGGACAGATCGGCAAAGGGACCCAGCGTTTAGGGCTCCATCCAGCTTGCCTCAACCCTCCGGACTGGTCCGCTGACGGATCCGCCAAGCTGCCACCCTGAGGGGCCTCGCTGATAAGAACCGAATTTTTTTTTGCTGCTCGTGCCGGTCGCGTGGGCGAAATAAAACTCGGCCTGGTCCCAGGGCTGCTGGCTGATCGTGTGTCGGTTCGGCTTTCAGGCGTTGTGCCTCGTCTCTACAACTTTTCTGTGACTTCCCGTCCATAGTCTTCGGACGTCTTCCTCTCTCACCATGGGCTTCGACTGGGTGCATCGCGCCAATTTGGCCGTCGCGCGCAGCCCGGTAGGATGGTGGTTCCATCTGGAGAATTCCGGTCATGTATGTGTGCTTGTTGCCGGCGTCGTTCGGAGATTTTTTTCTGTCGCTTGCTTTCTTTTTTTGTGCATCCGGGAAACCTTCATGCCACAGCATGGTCCATCAGCACCCACGATGCTGACCCTTTCTAGCCCCGTGAACGCAAGAACACCTTCTTCTTCACGGAAATCCGGGCAGGTCTCGCCACCTTCTTCGCCATGGCCTACATTATCAGTGTGAATGCCAACATCACCTCCGACTCCGGCGGCACCTGTGTCTGTCCTGAGGAATTCTGGGAAGACAAGTGCGACAGCAATACCGAATATCTGCTCTGTGTCCAGGAGGTCAAGCGGGATCTCGTCACCGCGACGGCGGCCATCTCCGCCATGGGAACCTTCTTCTTGGGTTTGCTGGCAAATCTCCCCGTCGCTCTGGCCCCTGGGATGGGCTTGAATGCGTATTTCGCCTACACGGTGGTTGGGCGTCATGGCTTTGGGATGATCCCGTATAGTGTGGCCCTCACCGCGGTGTTTGTGGAAGGATTCGTTTTCTTGGGCTTGACCATCCTGGGTATGCGCCAATGGCTGGCTCGTGCCTTGCCGGCGTCGATCAAGCTGGCGACCGGCGTGGGCATCGGTCTGTACCTGACCCTCATCGGCTTGACCTACAGCGCCGGTATTGGGCTGATCACCGGTGCGACGGGTTCGCCGATCGAACTGGCGGGATGTCCCTCCGAGTTCTTGGACGATTCCGGCCTCTGTCCGTCGAATGAAAAAATGCGCAGTCCGACGATGTGGCTGGGGATCTTCTGTGGTGGTGTATTCACGGCCTTCCTGATGCTGTACCGGGTCAAGGGCGCGGTCATCATGGGCATCTTGCTGGTGTCGATCGTCTCCTGGCCGCGTCCCACGGCGGTGACCTACTTCCCTTACACGGATCTCGGGGACAGCATGTTCGACTTCTTCAAGCAAGTGGTGACTTTCCACCCGATCACCAAGACCCTGGTGGCGCAGGAATGGGATATTTCTGGCCATGGGGGTCAGTTCGGCTTGGCTTTTATCACTTTCTTGGTATGTTTTCCTCCCTTCTCATGCGTAAGCCCCGCCGTACTAATCAGACGCAGTATGTGGATATTCTTGATACGACCGGTACTCTCTACTCCATGGCGCGCTTTGCCGGCACGATCGACGAGCGCACCCAAGACTTCGAGGGCAGTGCCCTGGCTTATGTATGTTCCCGTGGTCCATGTTTTCCAGTCTCGTGCTAATGGTCCACTCAGACGGTCGACGCGATCTCTATCTCCATCGGATCTCTCTTCGGCAGCCCGCCTGTTTGTGCCTTCGTCGAAAGTGGTGCCGGTATCTCGGAAGGAGGTCGCACTGGTCTCACCTCCTGTGTGACGGGTCTGTGCTTCTTCATTGCCGTCTTCTTCGCCCCGATCTTCGCATCAATTCCGCCCTGGGCTACCGGTTGTACCCTCGTCTTGGTCGGCTCCCTGATGTGCAAGTCCGCCGCCGAGATCAACTGGAAGTACTACGGCGACGCCATTCCCGCATTCCTCACCATCGCCATCATGCCGTTCACGTACAGTATTGCGTACGGTCTGATCGCCGGGATCATCAGCTACATCGTCCTCAACGGCGGCACCTGGCTGATCGAGAAGGCCACCGGTGGCCGGATCGTCCCTCCCAACAAGGATGAGAGCGATCCCTGGACGTGGAAGATCCCGGGTGGTGTGCTGCCGCCGTGGCTCAAGCGTCTGGCGCGCGGCAACAAGCACTTCTGGCGCGACGACGGCGAGGGCATCGACCTGGGGGTTCATCCCGAGGGCTCTCTGTCGAGCCAGGAGCATTCGCCCGAGAAGGAGCAGGTACGTGTGCCGGAGAAGACCACGGCGTAGGCCGGATAATGTTACTGTACATACATAATTTGGGATTGTCTGGGACGGTGCGATGGCCTGTGACTTATGGGGCCTGATGGAGTTCCGGAAGCAACGAAATGATGCACTTTTTTCTTTCTATTTCTTTCTACCTTTCTCCACTTCTATCTTTATTCGTATACGGAGTATGTCTCTCTGGATCTACGCTCAACTGTTTAAAAGGGTCTTCCGCTTTGGGCAATTAGGGCTGGAATTCAATTCCGGTCAGGTGACGGATAGATCCTCCGATCCGGTCCGCTGATTGGCTGGAAGTATCAGGCGGCGACTATTGAAACGTGCATACGTGGGATTTCCATGCCGGCGCCACCGATCGCCTCTCGCCACGCGTGCTCGGCGTAATACCAAAACGGCCGGCCGGCGGGAAAAGCGGCCGATGCCTCCGTCGGCCAATCATCGGCGACAGCGAGCCAGGCGGCCTCAGGTGTCGCTCCCTTCTTTTTCCAACGGGTCGCCCTTGAGGTTCAGGACATCCCTCGCGCGCCAGTGACAACGCCCGCCTCGCCGGGACCTCCCTCTGTCCCTTTCCCCTCATCCATCATCATGGACTGAAGGAGCCTCGCCTGCGTTCGCTCCTCGCCCGCCCCCCATGTCCGACTCGAAACGCCTGCTGGCCCCCGCCCCGCCCGGCGTCTCCAGCGCCAATGATCCGCACCAGCGGAGAAAAAATGTCGGGACCGCCTGTCTGGCATGTAAAGCCCGGAAGCTCAAGGTATGGTCTCCACTTGCCATCGGATCGATCGAGGATCGATCCCATGCATCGTCCAATGTCGACGCAAGGCTAATCGATCCTCCCGCGCAGTGTACGGGAGCAGCCCCATGCGCCAACTGCGTCAAGAGCCGCATCGAGTGTACGCTCGATCAGACCGCCGATAAGCGTCGTCGCGGGGCCCTCAAGCGGAAGATCGACCAGCTCGAGGAGAAGGAGGATCTCCTCATCCGCTTGGTCGGCGTCTTGCGCGAGACGGGGAGCTCGCGCACCGCCCAGTTGCTGAGCCTCGTCCGCAGTAATGCCTCCTTGGCGGAGATTCGCCATTATCTCGACCATCAGCTGCCCCGGTCGGAGCTGGCGCAGACGCCTGAGCTCGTCGAGGTGTGTCATGAGATGCAGCGTGTGCAGCAGTCCGAGTCGCGGTCGATGCGTCGCATCTTAGATGCGAAGCGCTTGTCGGATATTCCGCTCTTTCAGGTCCCCGCGAGGCCGTGGACGGAGGTCGTTGACGATAATGACTTTGTCTCGCATCTGGTGTCGTTGTGGTTTACCTGGTGTCATCCGTTTTCGAATTGGGTGGATCGTCGATGCTTTGTCCGGGATATGCAGGCTGGGTCGTTGGATGCGCAGTTTTGCTCGCCGTTCTTGGTGAACATCATCCTTGCTGAGGCTTGTGTATGTGCTGTGGACGTCTTGGAATTGTGTTGGGTTCTGACCTATTCTAGGCATACTCCGACTACCCTGAAGCATATGCTGTGCCGGGCGATCTCTCCTCCAAAGGTGCTCATTTCTATGCTGAAGCCAAGCGTCTACTGGACAAGGAGGAGGGTCACATTACTCTACCTACCGTACAGGGGCTGGCGGTACTATGGACTTGGTATGTCTCCCTTTCTTACACAGGCGTCCCCAGCTAATCCGTGTCGAGTGCTATCATGACCAAACGAGACCGGCAAGGATGGATCTATCGCAGCCAGTTGGCCTATGCGATGCAGGAGCTATCCCAAAAATACCCGATCCTGGCGTCGAAAGCTGACGAAGACACACTGCACATGGCCCGTGTCATCAACAGTACTATCTGGGGCATATTCAGCATCTCCACGTAGGGACCCCATGACACGTCCTTTCAGCATTGATCTATCATCCCACGACACCCAACCGCAGCCACTGACCGCCGCCTCCAGGATCCATGCCCTGTGTGATAGGAAACTCCCATTGATCAAGCCCCCGCAACGACAGTCTCTCCCGCCGGTATCTAATCATTCCCACCGCGACGACGAATGGCTGCCCTATCCCACGCAGATGGAAGGTCTCCCGGCCCATACCGACTGTGTCTTCAGCGCACTCTGCTCGCTCACTCTCATCGCCTACGATGTCACCCAGTATTTCTTCCAGGGAAGTGCAGAACGTCCTCGTTCGGACATCGAACAGCGCGTATCGGAGCTGCATGCCCGTGTCCGCGAATGGGCGGACCGCCTTCCAGCCTGCCTCAAAGCCGACGGCATCGAAGTGCCCCATGTTATCTGTCTACAGTATTATACTCCACCCGATTGAGCCAATAACGAAGGCAAACTAACAACCTCCCACAGCATGTACCACCACGCCCTCTTAATCAACATGTACACCCATCTTCAATCCCCCACGACCAACCCAGCCCCCAACATCACCCCGTCCGACGCCCGGAACACCTGTCTCTCCTCCGCGCGCACGATCGCCCAACTCATGCGCATCCACAAGAAATCCTGGGGCGTCGACCGCATGCCCGTGCAGAACATCCAGTGGATCACGTCGGCGTTGTTCGCGCTGCTCGACGACCTCGGCCAGCCGGATAACCGGGACGGGTTTATCGGGTTGACCATCTCGGCAAAGGCATTCTCGCGTCGGTGGGGCTCCTGCAAAAATGTCCTGCGCACCATCGAAGCCGCCGCCCAAAAAGCTAAAACCGGCTTGCCGGCCGAGACAGACCCGCTCTTTGCCGAGCTGGAGACCCAGGGTCCGGTCGGTCACGTGTCGGTCGAGGAGGCGTTGTTGGACCGTTTGGAGTAGGGCCTGCTTTTGTATCGTGTGAGTGTGTTCTGACGCGGTCATAGTCATACGTGCTGGTCAGTTTCCTGCCTAGGTATGTGTGACGATACTCGATGGGTGTATGCATCACTGGACGAGCATAAATATTGATCGGATTATATACCAGTCTAGAATGCAAATATATAAACCGCAGATACATCATTAGATAACATTTCCCCAGAAGGCTCGTAGCAAATTGTCGGAACCCAAGTCATCACATTTGCGACCCATGAACAATTCACCCATTATACAATCTCATCCCCTCGTTCCCCCTCACTCTGCTCACACTGTTTCTCCCTCTCCCTCTCCTTCTCCGCCTTTTTCCTCTTCCGCTCCTCCTTCTTCCTCTTCCCCTCTTCAATCACGAACTTACTCTGCTTCACCCACTTACCAGGCATACCATGCCAAAACGCCCAGAGCACCAGCGTCACCACCGTCAGCGGCACGGTGATGGCCCAGTAGAGCCAGAACTTCCCCGACGTCGTAAAAGCATCATCTGTCGGCGCGTTGAAGTCGAAAAAGTTGGTTCCGAAGATGCCCTACCGTGCGTCATATTAGCCCAGCGTTCGTGTATGTATCAAGACATCACATCGTGATAGTGAGAGAGAGAAGATAGTGAGTTGCTCCGCACAGGGGGGAGGGAAGGATCCATACCGATACGAACGTCCCGGGCAGATAGATCATCGTGACCATGCCGATGGTTTTCATGACGGCGCTTTCGGAGAAAGCGGCGAGGTTGAAGGCCTGTTTGTGGCGTGGTCAGTTTGGTTTGTCCATCTGCTTGGCGGTATTCAGATGGTCAAGACGGATGGGGTGGAAACGGGAACGGGAAGGTGAGGAATGAATGAATGAACATACCAGGTTGAGTTCGTTGTTGAGTCGCTCGGTGAGGGATTTGGCGCGCATGCGCAGGGAATGGATCTCCTTGGCGAGAAAGTACAGCTCTTGCTGTGTGGTGACGAGGACGCCGCGTTTCGTGAGGTGGGAGTATGAGGCGTTGAATCGCTTGTGCTCGTCGACTAGATTGGTGAGTGTGTTTTGGGCGACTTCGAGGATCTCCGTGCAGTGGAAGATGTGTCTTGCTATGTCGTGTTGTCTGCCTAGGACGCGGGACGGGTGGGATGTCACTTTTCGTTTCTGGGGTTGGGTTAGTCGGTTGGTTGCTTGTTTGGTTTTCTGGGATGTTGTGCACGAGGGGGGGATGACGGGTTGAGGGGGGGATGGGTAGATGCTGGATATCGCGTACTTTTTCGAGTGGGCGGACGAGATCGCGTAGCTTCCATAT
>RHLO01000025.1:0-31663 GCA_003719415.1 Aspergillus olivimuriae
GATGAGGGTTAGGTTGTTGCGGCGGGGGCGGGGTTCACGTACTTAGTGAAAATGTCGTTGGTGACGGCCGCGATGTTGTACTGGTCGCGGAGGGCCAGACACAACGCCAGCATCAATGCGGTCTTGCCGGATCCGACGGGTCTATATTATTGGAGGTCAGTGTGTCTGCTTCGCGAACCACGCGGGGGAGCGTCGTGCGTACCCGCCAATGCCGATGGTGAAGGCGCGGTCCTTCCAGTCCCGGCCCTCGATGAGGGGCATTTCTCGGCTCAGATACGATCCAGGACCATCGAGGATCTCGTGGGAGTGGCCGTGGCCGCCAAAGTCATCGTGCGAGTGACCGGCGGCCGTGTCGTGAGCGTGGGAGTGAGACATGTCGGTGGGGTGGGATTCGATGCAATTATGGGGGAGGGACGGAGGACAAGGAAAGGGAGAAGATGGCGGAGGGAGGTTTGTATGCCCCGCCGGGAAAGTATGGGTTGCAGATACACTAGCAGTACCAGAGACCAGCTTGGCGATTACAAAGGCTGTATCAACCGACCAGAGTATATGACACATGTAGGAGATAATCTATTTGATAGTTCGCAGTAAAGTAAAGGGTTTCGAGTGCTGTTCAGAAAGAAAGTATTCTTTCACTGGTGTGTAGATATCCTTTCTCTGTATGAGAACTACACGTAAATAGTCAGTACACAACACGGATAAAATATCCACTGAATGAAACCGCGGATATAGCGAACCTTCGATTTTCTACACATGCTACACGGAGTATGCAGTCAGGGCGAAACGCCGGCGATATGGTGGTTGTCCATGATGGTATACTTGGTCAATGGGGCCTGGGGCAGATATAGGCACGCATTTACAAGAGACGAGAAATCGGTAGAAGAGAAATGGATATATCCAAGATATGACATTCTAAACATTCTTCATGATTCACTGTGATTGAATCTCAAAATGGGTGTCTAATAATTCTATCCCCTGATCATAACGAGAAAAAGCCAAAACCGAGTGAGACATCATCTCCTGCAAGTAGTAAAAAACTTTCAATATCCCTGGGAAGCAAAACATTCAGTAGTTCGGGCCAGCTCACGTATCTGAGGCCAAGGTTTAAGGTTTCGTATACTCATAAGAATCCAGGTAATGATGAATGTAGGATGACGTTGACCCTCTCAGTTCTTCATCCTCGATAAGAACGACACAAGACATTCGATTTGATGTTCAACTATCCCAAAATTTGAAGTCTTTTGCTTTCCACATGGACTTCATTCGCGGTGTTTTGAATCGTTTTCGTCGTCAGACAACAATTCTCGAGCCTCGGCCATCCAAGTTTGAACGCCTACCATTCGAGCTCATACAACGCATTGCAAATGACTACCTGGAGCCCGTGGATGAGGCCTTTCTAATCCTCTGCAGCCATACTATGCTGGCAGCCATCGGAACGTCAGCATGGGAGGTCCTCCATGACCAGCGCCTCAAAGAGATCTTTCTCAGAAGACTGGAAAAGTACAGCCCTCTGGATTATTTCTGCCAATACTGCACCAAACTGCATCCAGTGGCGAGCGTACCGGCTCCATGGGAGAAGGAAACAAAATTCATTCAACATAGGCCGTACTTCCCCGCGAAGAACTCCGATGATATGTGGATTCTGAGGTTCTCGCCAATGTACTCTCCTTCTCGAAGAACCGAAAGCCTTTGCGGCTTTATGAACAGTCGCACTGGGTTGTCTGATTACTGTTTTCAGTACTGCCATTTAGTTCTTGCGATGAAACGCCACTACCTTGGTGTCCCCCATGGGATCCCTTTATCCAAGCTGGGCTACACACACGTCGTCGAGCACACCCGAGGGCCCACGTTCATGTTATCGGTCGAAGCCCAAATCATGCATGGAGACGGTGGCCCCGAATTAGGGCTTCAAATTCAGGAGTGGTATTTGGTTCACCAGGAGAAGACAAGTTTCGATAGAGTGATCTGTCAGCTTCCGGATATCCTATCGATATGTCTTCGAGCTGAGGCGAGTTACCACAATATCATCGAGTGTTTCCGAAAGAAGATTCAAGACACTAGTTTTCAGCCGGTCGATTCCAATGATATAGATGACATTCATTGTGTGAACTGCCTCATGGACTTTCAACTCGATGCTCGGGACTATGGGAACAGAGGGAAAGCGATCGTCGTGACTCGATGGTTGGATCTTGGAGCGGGACTGGATACAACAGACCCGAAATGGCTCAGACGGGCGACCTTGGATTTCGTGATTGACTTGAATGTGGTGAGAGGAAAGGGGGAGATTCGAAGACTGTTCCAGGCGTATCCGGCGTCCGGCTTGACGATGGAGCAGAAGGATGACTACCTCCTCAGGAGAGTCTACCGAACACAGGTGGCTCCAATCGACCATTCAATTTTATGCCACTGGTGCATTCCCAGAGAGCGTCGGGAATGAAGTTACTGCCAAATTGAGATGTCGTTGCTGAATCGAGAACTACTGGTGCTGCTGGCTGCGTCGCGCCTTCTCTGCTGGTATAGACCTGCTGTAGCGTTCTGTAGACTTTGCCCTCAACCTCGTCGATTTCCTCTCCTTTTCTCTTTTCTCTCCTTACTCCAGTTCATTCAATCGTCTTTTAGCTGCTACTTCGGTAAATTCACAGTATTAGACAATATGTCTGGGGCGGATATCGACGCAATCTGAGGTACCATCGGAACCTGGGCAAGTGCAATCCCTGTTCTGAAGGGCTGTTTGCTTTACATTCTGCAATTGCTAGGATGGGGACCAGCCCAAGCGTCTTCCACCACGGCGTTAGACATTGAGCGTCTTAAGGCATCGATTGAGGAGTTGCGGCGAGAGAATGCTGGATTGACATACACACCGTGTGTCTTATCTGGAAGGGGTGGTTCGAGTTGAGACGTATGGGCCCAACGCCGCCAGCATCCATTCTTCTTCTGCAGCTAATTCAACCCATCAACCCAATCCGTAAGGAAAGGGCATTCTTCAGGTGAATTGGAGCTCAGATGCACATACGGCTAGCTTCTTCGGGAGTGGGTGTCGTGCACCATTCTGAGTTTCCATTCCATCGAAGTTTGACATCCCTGATGGGCAACCAGAAGGGCGCCATGGTGCAAGAGGCCCCCCAAGTACCATGGTGCACCAGCTATGAGCTTGCACTTCTACGCAGTGCTGGTGACTAGTAGCTTCGTGTGCGGCGAAGTGAAGCTAAGACGAGCTCGAGATAGCGTGATGTAGGAGATTTCTGTACCAGGACTTGAATCGTATATGTCAAGAGGATTATGGGTGAGGGGATATGTAATCGTAATGGCACTGTATCTTTCTGATGTGTTTGATATGTGGTGAAACTCCAGGACGGTCAAAACGCGATGCTCAGTGGTCTGTGACGATATACTTCCTTAACCGTTGATGTTGCCGATCCAAGGTCTTGGCGACCAGCCGAAAGTATATAAGATTGAGATAATTTTGTCTGGGATACATCTAGCACTCTATATTAATGAAGATCGACTATTACTATGCGATACACGCAGAAAGACCCCTCTCGATAGGGCACTTACACGAGATACATCCGCCTCCCAAGCGTCGACACACCTGAAACGCCTCTAAAGTACAGCCACCCGAGTATCAATCATACTCCGTATACAACCGAAGTGGAGAGACGGCGATCTCTCGTATCGACTGCCGACACTAACCCACCATTGATCGGCATTACTAAGTGATTCTGTGTCGCCGCCGAACGCCCGGAGTCCGCCGAACCGCTCAATCTCCCCGCCATCAGAGCGCCATCGGATCTATGTGGAATCGTTCGATTGAAATGCCAAACGGAATGGGAAGGATCACAAAGATGAATTATTTTCAGAGAAACAGAATCCCCGCGCCAAGTAACAATGAAGCAAAGACAGCACACACAAACACACACAAGAGCGTTCGCCCAGAGTAAGTAAAACATGGATATCAAAACAATCAAAAGCGGACCCGCGGTGTAAGAAGAAAACCCGGTAGCGCTAGTGGGAATCGAGCGCAAAGTCTCAAATCAAGCAAGACATCACCTCCGAACAATGAAGGTGGACAGAAAGACGCAACAAGACGGACTCCGGAATACAGTAGAACAGCCCCCAAGAAACGACAGAATCATCAACGGGGAGGAGTCGGTCGCATGAATCGCAACCACAGCAGCGGGCCTTGATGGGAGATAGGGACACTGACCCGGCTCATGATTAACAAGACCCACATCGCAAGGCAGGACCTGGCATCAGGAGCCACCCCGACGAGCACGCATCAGAAAAAACATCATCGCCGCAACGTGAATAAAGCATAACCCGGTATGTTCAATGGACGAAAAGCTAGTCAAACGGAACAGGAGCAAACAATGAGCAAAGGGAACGAGAAAAGAAAAAAGCCGCGCACAAGGTATCCAAAGGTACGCCGATTCCCCGCCTCTTAAGACTAGACATGAAATGTAGAAAGGAGCAAAGAAAATAGAGGAAGAAAGGAAAGAAAGAAGAGAGAAGTCGACAGCAGCTGGTCTAAACATTATGCACTGGGCTTCTGCTTCTTGCCCACACGGGGACTTTGTTTGACGGTTTTCGGTCCCTGGCCCACGGTCCCGTTGACTTCGCCGCCGCCCCCGTCGTCCATCTCCGTCTTGACTGTACTGGCCCGTCGACGTTTGTTGCTCACATTGGGGCTTGCGCTGGCACTGTGCGCCTGAACATTGGGGGGGACCTGGCCGGGAGGCATCATGCCGGGCGGAGCCGCCATTTGACTTTGGGCGGGACTTGGCTGCGCAGAACCAGTGCCGGGATGAGGCGAACCATGACCAACAGGCAGTCCCAGATGACCCAATGCAGGAGACGCAAATTGACCAGGACCATTCATATTGGTCATATTGTTCATCTGGTTCATTTGATTCATCTGGTTCATTTGATTCATCTGGTTCATTTGGTTCATCTGATTCATTTGGTTCATCTGATTCATCTGATTCATCTGGTTCATTTGATTCATCTGATTCACTTGGTTCGCCTGGTTCATCGGATTCATCGGGTTCATGTTCATCTGGTTCATCTGGTTCATGTTCATTTGGTTCATCTGGTTCATCTGATTCATGTTCATGTTGTTCATGTTCATGTTCATGTTGGGAGCCCGCGGGTTCTGGCCCGGCTGCATGCCGGAGTTCATCGCAGCCGGATTCATGGGGTTTTGCATCATTCCGGGGTTCGGATGCTGGGTTTGCAGGGTATTGACGAGATTTCGGAGCGCGTCAGGCGGGGTGAGTTGCGGGTTTTGTTGAGAGTATTGGAACAGCATTTGCATTTGCGAAATCGTCTCCGCCACCTACCGCACAGAAAAAATGAGATGTGGAATGATGGAGACCATGTCCAAGGATGAACTTACCTCCAGGAAGCTCATGACCGCAGTAGGGACCCCATTGGCTGTCACCATGGACTCGGGCAGCGTGAACGCAGGCTGCTGTGGTTGTTTCTGTTGACCGCGTTTACCCGTGTTCTTGGAAACCTTGGGGCTCTGCTTCTGCTCTGTGGCCTCTAATGCCTGCAGTTGGTTCCTTGGGAGATATTCGGTATGGTTCATGACAACGATATCGAGCATTTCGATCTTGTTGTGAATGTCGAAGTGTACCCTCAATGTGCCGTTACTCACAAGCTAGATATCAATTAGCCATGATGGTCGGGGGCAAGACACGTCTGGACACTCGTCCCACAACATACTTGGGTGTCGTTCAAGAACCAGTAGATGAAGGAACTCTTCGGAACCTCCACAATATGCCCCCCATTATGCGCATCTCGCTCCCGGGCTCCCTCGAGAACCATCTGAATCTGGCGAATTCCGCTATTGAACTGCGTCAAGTACCAACGGGCGAGCGCGGGAGTGGCGATTTCAAACTGCTTGGATCCTGCCTGGGGGTTGAACACGCCTTGCCGCAATACGCCGGAGGGGGAATAGAACTTGTCCACGAAATTTTGCCAATATTGCAGGTCATATGCCTCACCGCGACTCTACAGTACTCGGTCAGTATTCGAGGAACACGGTCAATGTCAAGTTGCAAGGGAGAACCTACGCTGAAATTACTCAGATGCTCTGCGAACGTGTTGAGACATAGGATGGACGCCCCCTTCATCATTCGCTGTTGCTGCAGCATCATGGCCGCCGAATTTTGCTGCTGCTGGGCCTTCAATTGAGCTTCCTGCGCTGACATGGGTTGTTGCGGTTGGCCCTGGGGCTGTCCCGGCTGACCAGGCGGGCCCTGTTGCGGTTGGGGTTGCGACTGGGGTTGTGGTTGTTGCGGAGTGTGTTGCTGCGACCCCGGCTGCTGGGCTTGCGGTAATGCCTGTGGCGGAGGGTTCGGTGTGGGCTGCGGTTGCGAGGCCGCCGACTGTTGTGGCGGGGGCTGTGACACCTGCGGTGGAGGGTTCGGCTGCGGTGTCGCGCTGCCCTGATGCGGCGGCACGGGTTGAGGTTGCGGCGTCACACTTTGGGCGTCATGGACGCTCTGGGGTTGCGGCGCGGCGCGTTGTTGCGGCGTTTGTTGCCCGGGTTGCCCAGCGTTTCCTTGCGGTTGCGCCTGCTGCGCTTGGTGTGCCTGCGCTTGTTGTTGGGCTTGTTGCATAGCCAGGTAGTGCTGCTGCTGTTGAAGATTCTGCGGTTGTCCATGCGGCATCTGCTGAAGATGCATCTGCAAGTTGACGGGTCGCATGCCGGGGTTTCCCTGCATCGCGGCGATCTGAGCCGACGTCAATCCCTGCGTGCCGTTGGGCATGGACACCGGAAGCCCTCCATGTTGCTGTTGCTGCTGCGGCTGTTGCTGTTGATGAGGCGGCTGGTTTTGGAACATCATCCGCTGGCGGAGCAGCTGCTGTTGCTGTTGCTGCTGTTGTAATAAGTGGGGATTGTTGGCGACTGGAGGAGAGACGAAAAACCCCATGATTAGCGGACTGCGATGATCAAACGCGACGATGGATGCCCAGCCGGCAGGTTGGACGATCCTCCGCGATAGGACGGCACTTACAATTTTGCGGATTAAAGTGTGGCTGCTGGAACAAATGCGCCTGGGTCGGCCCCAGGTGGGAGAGAGCGTGAGCCTGCATCGGTCCCCCCGGGGCGGCGGATCCTGCGCCGGGGGGCATGCCTCCCATCATGGGAGCGCCTTGAGTGACCTGGGGTCCTCCAGGGGCCGAGACGCCCGGATGGACGGTCTGCACCATGCCAGCCCCGGGATGAGCATTGGGGTGTTGTCCAGGGGCCAATGGATGACCGGGAGGCAGACCGGGATGTTGTGGAATGCCTTGATGGGCAGGATATGGCTGCGCCATCATCATCGCTCGCGGTGCCACGAAGTCACCGATAACGGGACTCCTGCCGTTCGGGGAGGGAAAGGGGGCACGGTCGGGACGATCACAGGAGGGCGAGGGTGACGGTCAGGGAGAGGGAGGATCAGGAGGCGGGTCGGAGGGAGAGAATGGCTATAAAAGAGAGACTGGGGGAAGGCAGGAAGATGGGAAGAGGATCCCCGGTCGTCGGAAGTCAGGCGAAAGTCGGACTCGACAGAAGAGCGCGCTTGACGTGGAGACACAACAGGGCCGCTTTTAGCGTCGGAGCGGAGGCCAAGACGTCGGTGTCGGTATCATCCAGAACCACAGAGAGCACCGAGTCGCATGGGATGCACGAAGGATGATGACCGAAACACCTCAACCGCCCGGGGGGTTCGACAGCTGAGCGGAGTCAGACCCAATGTCAGTCGGGGAAGGATCAGGAGCACGTAGACGGGGGAGGGGGAAGGTGGTCCGGTGTGGGAGGTTAGGTGATGGATTGGGGGAGGGTCAGGGAACGACGCGGAAAATAATACGACAGTTGGTACTGCGGTCGGCGGTGGACACGCAGAAAAGGACGAGCAGGAAACCTCAAGTGTGGAGGGGCTAGGGGCCAACGGAACAGCGCAAGCATCGCGCGATCGTCCCGTTGCATGGGGGGCACTCACTGGGTCTTGCTCTCGCTCTTCTCTCTCTCTCTCTCTCTCCGTCTCTCTCGCGTTCTCTCGCTCGCTCTCTCTCGCGGTCGTTCTCTGCGACTTTCTCTCGCAACTCCCAAGTGGGGACGGATGGGGCCGGGGGGGGAATGAGGACACAGACGAACAACCGGCGACAAGGAATGGGGGAGAGGATGATCAATCAGCGACGCATCGGAAGGAAAGGCAGAAAAAAAAATGAGCAAGAGGCAAAACAGGGTCAGAGAATGGGCGCGAGATCTTCCGCCGCAGCGTCGTCCTCTGAGGCTTTTCTCGATTGGATTGTTCCCTCCGCTGCGAATCATGCGAGCCGCTAGCCCCCTTTCGATGAGAGTCACGTGATGGCACCGCATCAACCATTTCTCCGGGATCCGTTTCTTCGCTCGTTCTTCCCACCGGCTTAGTTTTTTTTTTCGTTATCCTTCCCTCACGACTACTTAAACCACGCAGTCTCTCCCCCCTCCCGACCATCCGGGCTGATTCTTTCTCATCTTAGTCGCTCTCTGGCTTCTTCCGGCATGGATTCCCGCCAAACCAGCATATGACGCTGGTAGGTCTCATGAGGATCAGACCACTGCACTAACCGATCAGCTCATATTCATCAAATCCTGACTGCAGCACACGGTAAGCCCATCCCTCCACCTCCAGCCTTTCCCCAGTTGCCTCTCTTTCGAAGATGACAAACCACTTCTTACTTCTTCATTACCTCTGAATCGTCCATGACGAGGTACTCGGACCTTCCTTTCCCGGTTGGTCTGCTACTTGCCAGTATATTTTGTCTGAGAAACCTTCCACACCTACTCGATCATTGTGCCACTCAGCTTGAGTTGTGATCATTGGCTAATCAGTGATGCAATGCAGCAGATCAACTTCCCTAGAACCCAGATATAGCCATGTTGATAGTCTCTACTTCATACACATTTTTCTGCATTGAAATTCTCTATTACGTAACATCCACAGCTGGATCTACCTCCGTCTCTACGATGTAAATGTCTGATATCACATTCTCATACCGTGCGTATTCATGAGAGATCGTACCGAATGCTCCATGGGAGTCCAACAATAGCTGTGCATCTTAGCTGAACACTGTGAGAGATTATTGGCTTCAGCATGTCTTGCCCACAAATTACGCGGTGAAAGACTCGTATCATTCTCGTTGGATCATGACCACGGGAACGGCCTCTCATTGGCACAAGTCGATTCATCGTCGATCTCCCTTGCATATGGCGCATCAGCCTGGAAACTCACTTCCGGAGGTTTCCCATCGGCCATCGCCATGTGAATGTGACAGCCCCCATGGATGCCTCAGTGAAAACACCGGCGAGCCTGGGGAAACCGGTTTAGATGGGAGTTGATATCGTTTCCATGGATCGTAGCCTCAGAGAGCCAATTGTCCCCAGCAAAGCATTCTATACAGGCCCAATCGTGCCCCTGGGTTAAAGTTTATCTACACCATCACCAACACAAATAGCTCGCTCCTCCGCCACTGCGTCATGACCGAAACAATCCCGGTTTGACCGAGTGAATCAAAAGGTGAAAGACTTTGAAGTCGTTCGGTGCGATCTAAGTAGCTTTCCCAGCATCCAAGGCAATATATAATGTGCGACCAAGGAAGTGGCAAAGGGCATAGTATATAAAAGTGTAGTTCTATTGCCTGGCGTCGTCGAGTTTCAGAATATCCACACCCTCGAACAACACTATACGGAGTATACTTTCTGAAACAACATACTCTACAAGGCAACATGGCCAGCCGTAATGCCGTCACGCTTTTGGGAGCCGGCTTTCAAGGGCCCCGTCTAGCCTACATGGTGTGTTTCATGCCCCTCTCTGTACTTCCAACAGAAAGAAATAAACAACTCACAATCGTTCACAGTGGTCGAAACTAGGTAAACCCGTATATCTCCTCGACAAAGACAAACCCCAGCTCCCTCGGGCATACAATGAGTTGCAAAATCTCCGGGTTCGATGGCCCACCGCCGAAGCCCGCAACTCAGTGCACTTTGCTACCACAGACAAACTCGACATGGCCCTGGATCGTTCATGGCTCGTCGTAGAGGTAGGTACCTGAGCTTCATGGCCCGAGTCGTTCCAATTCCCCCGGCTAACGAGTCCCGCCGAGTCAGTGCGTTCCGGAATCGCTTGCGCTGAAACGCTCCGTGCTCCAAGAACTAGATGAAGTCGCCAATCCCGAGACCATTATCGCATCGAACTCGAGCAGCTTCACTATTCCGGAGATCACCAAGGGCCTTTCGCTAAGCGGAAGAGACCGGATGGTCAACCTTCACCCATGTACGCAATGAGAGTCTCATTAGCTTTCGAGGTCCTTGCTGAACAGATCTAACTTGTTGCGATAGTTCTTCCTCCGGAGATACCTGGTTCGTGAGCCCACGTGCACATCACTACCGACGACAGAGTATAAGACTGACTGTTCACCAGCACTCGAGATAATGGGCACCGAGCAGACGCGACCTCACATCATCCCGAAGCTGATGCTCGAGACCAAAGTTCACGGTTTCCAGCCTTTCCACGTGCATAAGATATCCAGCGGATTCATGTTCAACAGGCACGGATATATTTTCTATTTTGTCCTTTCATTGAGATATCGCACTAACATGTTTACAGGATCTGGGCGGCGATCAAACGCGAAGCCCTCCTCACCATCGACGAAGGTGTTGCATCACCACAGGAGATTGACCAGCTCTTCAAAACGGTGACGGGGATCGAGAAAGGACCGTGTGAGCAGATGGATACCATTGGCTTAGATACGGTTTTGTTGATCGAGGATCACTATGCGACCTTACGCCCAGGCCTTCCGCCGGAGCCTCGAAAGCTCCTGCGGCAGATGATTGCCGAGGGGAAACTGGGGGTCAAGTCTGGGTCTGGGTTTTATGAATATGTTTGATAATTATGGAAGATGGGAATTAGAATTACCGGTGTGTACTGCTTTCGGTTGAGATTCTGCTCATGATATGATCCAGATGTACGCCTGCAGTGTAGGTGATTTTGTCAAAGAGTTGAACCATGAATGAGATTTTAGATCATAGCCTGTACTGTCCACACTACATATTCGGGTAATAACTTCTCTCTGTGGATGTACCAGATGCCGTGGAGTGTTTGACTAAGCTACCGGTGGCCTTGGTGTATACTTCAGAAAGCCTTCTATCGGACTGTAATGATAAGATGGTTCTAAACATTGTACTTATGAAGCGAGGCCTTGGCTTGTACTTTGGCCATTCTCGGCTCTCATATCTACCTAAGTCCTGCGGTAAGTCCTTGCGGGGTAACATGTGTGAATACATAACCGCATGTCGGCCTGCAAGATATCATCAACCCAGTTTCCCACATAATTCTTCTTAAAAGAAAAATACTCTCGAAGCAGAACCACTGATTTCGATGTCGACGATAAATGAAACGATAGAATAAGAACATAGGACGCACCACCAACCATCGGCCTCCTGCAGAATGATTATACCAGTAAACTCAGCAACCAGCGACGACAACAATGACACTCGATATACCATCGATGAGACCCCCCTCGGCACCGCACGTCCGATCCGAGTCATCGCAATCGGAGCCGGAGCGTCTGGCCTGAACCTAGCCCACAAAATCAATAAACACATGCAGAACATCGACCTGACCATATATGAAAAGAACCGAGAGGTAGGTGGAACATGGTATGAGAATCGCTATCCAGGGTGCGCCTGCGACATCCCGTCCCATAACTATCAATTCACCTGGGAGCCTAATCCTGACTGGAGTGCTTTGTACGGTCCCTGCTGGTGTTCTGGTCCGGTAATCCTAGAGCTGATGATGCCTTTAGCTATTCGCAAGCACCAGAGATACTGGAGTATTTCCGTGGTCTCGCCCGCAAATACGATCTATACAAATATATTAAACTGAGCCATCGCGTTGTGGGCGCACGCTGGGTTGAGGAAGAGGGTGTTTGGAGAATTCGGGTGGAAGATCTCACTTCGAAGCAGGTATTTGAAGACTACTGTCATTTTATGATTAGCGCGTCTGAAGTCTTGAAGTACGTTTCCCCGGCTGCCAACGAGCAGAGACACTTTCCTTGCTCACGACCGGTTACTTTGTAGCAATTGGAGATGGCCCGATATTCCGGGTTTACACAGCTTCCAGGGCAGATTGGTTCATTGTGCGGCATGGGACAGTTCTGTCTCGTGGAAAGGGAAGCGTGTTGCAGTGCTAGGTTTTGGGTCATCTGGTGTGCAGATTGTTCCCACTATTCAACCTGGTGAGTAGCTGCTTTTCTATCCTGGTCGCGGTATATACTGACCTGACATCACTATACAGAGGTGAAAAGCTTGGTTACGTTTATCAGGTCCCCGACTTGGATTACTGCTGGTTTTGCTCAAAGTAAAGCTGGGCCTGGAGGCTCCAACTTCCTTTGTAATTTCCCCTGACATACCAGACCCCCAGAGCTGTTTGGCTGATTTTTGAGGTCAGTCACGCCAGAACAAAAAGAAAGATTTTGAACCCAGCCGGATGAATACTTGAGTTATAGGAAAGATGTTGAATCTGAATTGAATCAAAGATTCAAATTTGTTAGTGTGCATTCGACCCCTATCGATCCAGTCCGTTGCTGACGTGTAGGATAGATCCTCAAAGACAGTGAAGAGCAAGCCCAAGCCAAAGTCTACTCTACCAAAGATATGATTTCAAAACTAGGCGAAGACTCACCGCTGCTAAAACACATCATCCCCTCCTTTAGTGTTGGTTGTCGACGACCAACCCCAGGCAATGGATACCTCGAGGCACTGGGAAAGGAAAACGTAAGGGTTGTTACAGGCAGCATTGCCGAAATTGTGCCCGAAGGAATCAAACTCAGCACCGGAGAGATCGTCTCCGTGGACGTATTCATTTGTGCTACTGGCTTCGACATCTCGTTCCAGCCTCGCTATCCTGTTCTCGGCCGCAACGGCATCAGTCTGAAAGAGCAGTGGGAACACCGCCCGGAAGCGTATCTCACATTGGCAGTGCCTAACTTTCCAAACCACTTCAGTACATTGCCCCTACCTCCATTCCATAGGCGATCACATCAAAGAACTCTATCTGTAGATACTAACGGATGCTTTCTAGTGTTCCTCGGCCCAAGCTCCCCCGTGGGCCACGGTTCCATCCTGCCCATCATCAAACACTCGACCAAGTACATACTTCATATGCTACACAAATGCCAAACACAGGGAATAAAGTCTGTGGAGCTTATGCAAGACGCGGTCGACGACTTTGTAGAGCATACACAGACATTCCTGCAACGGACGGCATGGAGCACCCACTGCCGCTCATGGTTCAAGAACGGCACCATTGATGGCCCTATTGTTGCGCTCCATCCGGGCAGTCGAGTACATTGGTTCCATATGTTTGATCAGCCCAGATACGAGGATTATACATGGAAGCGCTTCCGGAGAAATCGCTTCGCGTACCTGGGTAATGGCTTCTCGACGAAGGAAGCTCCCGGCAAGGACACGGCATATTACTTTGACCGGCCGGATGACGGGTATCAATTCGTTCAATAGAATGCGTTATACAGTAACACAGTCATCTTTTAGTGGTTATCGACATGATATTTTGGTTACAGTGAATGGGTGGGTGTGTAGATCCATATAGTATGCATATATCTGGGACAACGCACGTGACGAGCCACCGCAGAGGAATCGTCGATCGACAAAACGGGCGATCAAAATCTCAGGAACAAAAAGCCACTCACCACAACCACTCAACCGATGTGTTCGCCTGTCTCTAGGAGACCCCCATCCGCCGTTTTCTCTTGTATCTAAGTCCGGTGGCAGTGATTGCCCCGGATGTATTCGTCAATGCAGCGAGGCAGGCTGCTATCGTCCTGTGCTCGACCCTGCCGTTTTGTTGCGCATCGCCGATATCCCGCCGTCGTTTCCTCGCGTCGCTTCCATCTCTCGCCCACCTGGCGGTCATCGACACCCTCTGACCCCCGCGGCCCCGCCGACTCGACTTCGGACAACGTTGCGAACGATATTCCAACACCCAATGCTGAACAGAACCTCCCTGGGCACGGCGGCGTGTCGTCGCCATCGCCCATCCCATCGCCTCTGGTAGACCGGGCCGGGAAAAGGGATTCGATGCCGTATGGCTCGGCTGTACGAAGGGCATTAAGGAACCGGAAATCCTCGAAGGAGTGGACCACCCCGACCGCTACAGTGCCCGACTGGTTTTACGAGCGAAACACGGTCGTCAATAACGGCGCGGAAGGAGAGGTCACTGCGGACAACCCAGAACTGGTGAAGATTAGCTCGGCTGAAGCAGAGACAACAGAGCTGCCAACGGGGGCTGTAGCTCACGGTGGAGATGGCGATGAACCGTCGCCGTCGGACAACAGCACACAGACGCAGAACCGATATGCTCTTACCCAACCGCTCTGGGAGGAACTCTGCGCCTCCGCCCGCGCGGGCCTGCGACTTCCACCCGCGAAGTATGCAAAAGAGCCGTCGGCACAAAAATCGCATCTTGTTCTTCAGTACCCGGGAAATGATGGTATTGTGTTCCTGGACGCGGTGGTAAAACGTCTTGCGCGGGAGCTGGGCTCGGATCTGGTGACCCTCAGCGCTCAGGATATCGCTCAGCTGTGCACTGAGCAGGATTTGGCGGACGTGGGTACTACATCTGCCATTCGCTCACTTGGCTACGAGGTCCATCGTCCGGTCTTGTCTGAGTCCTGGCCGGATATGGGCGACGGCCTGAATGAAGGAGAGGCTGACGACGCCGATGTCATTGAGAGTTCGATGCCGTCACGCATTCGATCTCCTTCTCTACGCAGTCCGAAGATTATCGCCATTGAAAGTTCCCGGGATGCAGGAGATATTCCACTGCCGAATTTCCTGGGATTGAAGTCGCTAGTGGCTTCTTTGAATGGGCCGATGGATAACGCTGGCTCTTCATCTCAGCCCAATGTTGACCGCGCAGAAGACCGGCGGATACGGTTGATCAATGAGATTATATCGTCTGCAAGTAAACCACGACAATCTGCCACGGAAGAGTCCTCCGCTACTCCTGAAGATCCCGAAAAGTCTACGCCTAGCCAGGCTCGCGATGTCATCATCCAGGTGCAGGACTACGGGGATATACAGGGCACCCGCGAAGGTGCAAGATTTATATACTTGTTGCAAAAAGCGATTCAGGATCGGAGAAAGGCCGGCAACCGTGTACTGTTCATCGGGACGTCAGCCCAAGAAGCTACCCCCGAGTCTGATGCGTCCAAGCTGATGCAGAATGCCTTCGATGACCAGTTCTCTCAGATGCTTGTGATCACCCCGGCTACGGAATCTGCTGCGGTAGAGAGCGTGTTTACCGAGGACCGCAAGAAGCGGACGCTAGACATCAACATCCGCCATTTCCAGGAGATGCTCCGAACTCGCTTGGTGGAAGGTCCATCCGCAGTCAAAGACGACATCTTCGGCGACCGTTCCTGGCCGTTAGAGGCGTCCGTCTTGAAGGAATCCGGTCTCGATGAGCGGTACTGGTCTTACAGCCAAGTCCACTGGGCGACCACTCTGGCCCTGGGCAGTCTCAAGGCGGATGACCGCTTTGGTTTCGAGCATATCCGACGCGGCATTGAAATGATCCGTAAAGCGGATCAGGCAAAGAACGAGTGGTTGCAAGAGAAGACCCCGAAAGCGAAAACGACAGAGACAGGGAACGACCGGGAGCAATTGTTAAGCTCGCTCCGCAAGACATGCAACTCGCACGAGAAGAAGCTGTTGAACGGGGTTGTCGATGCGAAAAGCATCCGTACCACGTTTTCGGATGTCCACGTACCTCCGGAAACCATTGACGCGTTGAAGACGCTCACTTCGCTCTCCCTCATCCGGCCTGAAGCATTCACATACGGTGTTCTGGCGACCGACAAAATCCCTGGCCTTCTCCTCTACGGTCCTCCCGGTACGGGTAAGACCCTTCTGGCCAAGGCCGTTGCTCGTGAAAGCGGCGCAACGGTGCTGGAGGTTAGCGGCTCCGAAGTTTATGATATGTATGTTGGCGAAGGTGAAAAGAACGTCAAGGCGATCTTTACGCTCGCCAAGAAGCTGAGTCCTTGTGTTGTTTTCATTGACGAGGCCGACGCCATCTTCTGCTCTCGAACGGGGGCCAGCAGCCGCACCTCCCACCGGGAGCTCATCAACCAATTCCTGCGAGAGTGGGATGGCATGAACGATCTTTCTGCCTTTATTATGGTGGCTACTAACCGACCGTTTGACCTCGATGACGCTGTTCTGCGTCGTCTGCCCCGACGGCTTCTGGTCGACCTCCCAACGGAACAGGACCGTCTCGCAATCCTCAAAATCCACCTGAAGGAGGAGACTCTCGACAGCTCAGTCGACATTGCCGAGCTGGCTCGTCGGACGCCTTTGTACTCTGGTTCCGACCTCAAGAACCTCTCGGTGTCGGCGGCGCTCGCCTGCGTGCGCGAAGAGAACGAGCAGGCGGCCCAACACCAGGGTGATGAGCCATACCAGTACCCTGAACGTCGGACGCTGACCTGGCAACATTTTGAGCGAGGAATGGAAGAGATCAGCGCCTCGATCAGCGAAGACATGTCCTCATTGTCGGCGATCCGCAAGTTTGACGAACAGTACGGCGACCGCAAAGGGCGGCGCAAGAAGAGCCCCGGCTGGGGATTCATGCCTGCTGGGACTGAGGAGCCTGCCGCGGACGCTGCGCGCGTGCGGACATAATCTCCCTGGGAGTGTTTTTTGGTTGCTTGATTTGATGCGACATGGATCTGGGGTATAGGACACGGGCGATATAGACGAGGATTCTTTCACGGGATGAGAGATGTTGTACCATAGATAGTAATTAGCGAGATGACCACACCATGTACCAATAAATGAACCCCGCTTGGGAGAAAACGACGCATCTGACTGACCATTGTCGGGGGCAATCTTAAGCGGCGCGGGGGGGTGGTGGTGTGATGATGATCCATTCAAGTCGGGAGAGAGTAGATGATGCTACCCCGACAGCTCCGCGATGACATCGACGAGACTTCATTTTCTTCCCCTTGTGTTGCCGCCACTCCCTCTCCTCCCTCCTCCTCTTCTGTGCCTCTCTGCCCCCTTTTTTTCCTGGATGATTCACTTGCTTGTCTCTGTCAGACGATCTAGCTAGACACCGGAGGCTTTAATTCATCTCATCCGCCATTCTCGATCTCTCTGCTCCTGTTCCAGCTACCCCTCCCACCGACTTCTCCATCCCGCAGGACCAAATCCTCCCTTCCCCCTCCGACCCACTCCCACCATGACCACCGAGGCTCGCGACGCCGCCATCCGCGAGACCAAACGATACGTGCGTGAAATCGTCCGCAACGACTGGACTTTCGAGCCCTCCACCGCCTCAGGTCTGCCTGCCCGCTGCTCCCCCCGCGACCCCGACTACGAGCCGACAGAATGGCGTCGCCGCGAATACGACGACTCGGGGTCCGAGCTGGAACCCCAGTCGTCCCCCGCCGCTATGCGTAGTCGCGTGAGCCGCGAACCGACAGGGTACGATTCGTCCCAGCCCTCCAGCCCGGTCCTTGCCCCCATTGAGGGACGCAAGGAGCGCCACCGCCGACGCCGTCGACAGATGGAGGAGGAGATGCGCTGGAATGAGGGTCTCCGAACGTGGGTGGAGAGACGCGATGCCTGGTCTGGTGCTCGTGCTGGATGTGACATTCGGAGGGATGGAGACGACGCGACGACAACGGCGCCGGTCATGGAGGGCGAGGACGCAGCCGCGACGTCTGGGGTGGACAGTCAGGAGACGTTTTCGGGGTCGACGTCGTCGTCGTCGTCGTCGCAGCAGCATCAGCAGTCGGTGAATGAGATGTCGAATCTTACGACGAAGATGGAGACGGGCTTGAATATGGCGGGTGGCGAGCCAGAACACGCGCTGGAGCAGCAATCCCAGCCGGACCGCGATGACCACTCCGTCGAGCTGGAAAATAAACGAAAGGAATCGACTGAAACGGCGATCACGGAGCCAGATACAACCCACAAGACAGCGCATGTCACAGCCGCTACGCCCGCTCCAGCGCCTGCCACGGTGGCCGCGACCGCCATCGCTGCCTCTATCCCCGAATCCGAGGACCCCCTCGTCCCTGTCGTACCGTCGATGATCTCCTCGTCCAACCCGATCCGCGCATCTATCACCCCCTCCATGTACCCGTCAATCTACTCCAAGGTGGTCATCCAGGGTCTGACGCCGACGGTGCCTATCAATCTCGCCGATGTGACAAAGGCCATGGTGCAAGGGTGGAAGTCGGATGGTCAATGGCCGCCCAAGACAACCAATATTGTCCTCGCGGACGATGCGACAGTTCCTCGCGTCGATGACGCAGGTGACAAGCCTTCATCGCCGGAGTCGAAACGAAGATCTGGCGTCGCGAATGCTGTACGCAAGGTACTAAACTTCTCGGGTTTCCATCCGCATCCCTTCCATCGCCGCGGCTCCAGTAGCCACAATCCTGAGTGTCACGACGGGCAGCCCACCGAGGGTAGCAATGCTGCCAACGTTTCTCAGCGGTGATGGTCTTTTTCGACGTGACATCCACGACCACGATTAGGCTCTTCGAATGACATGACACTTTCTTGGAGGGAAGGCAGGTCCAGGCGTTTTGTCAAATATGTTCCTTTTCGGCTACTTGGTTTTGTCTATCTTCTCATTTTTTTGACCCTGTCTTTTTGTGTATGCATTTCTTCGCTCGGGCTGGGAGCAGGGAAGGGGTTTGTATGTATGATTTGATTTCTGCATGGTGGTCCGTACATTCTGCGTACCATGCCACGGGGTTTTGTTTCTCGCATGACATGACCGATGATTATGGCGGGGTTGATGCCATCATCCTTTCACGAGCTATGCATTGTCTTTCTGGCTTCTGCGATTGTACTATGAGTGGGAAAGAGCGCGATTTTGTTCTATCTTAGTTGACGACAGCGTCTTAATTCTACTAGTGGCATTCTCTCTTCAGGATATTGTGCGTCGTTATTGCCATCAAGGATCATATAATTCGATTCAGTGGATGTTGATCTGACCAGGTCTCGGAAAATCCCAGAGGAGAGTACCTGTGTCCGCTGGCCTCAAACGATATCCTCGGGGACTTCTTAACGGTCCAACAATATCGCTTACCAGACGAAGCAAAACAAATGGGCATGAATCGTTGAGGGATGAGAGGAGACGAGAAGCCAAGTCTCACCACTTCTATTGATGAGCCAAGTCGGCGCGAGACAGATCAACAAGCACGCGTACGTACTATGTCAAGGTGTTCCAAGTATTTGCACTCCGGATCCACGTCCTGCCCCAGGAAGCTTCAACTGGACTATCTTCATTACATTTACGGATGGGATACGATGGGTCGTCAGATCTCCACACCCCAGAACATTCATGCCAATGGAAATGGCCATGAAGCTACAGATATGGATAGGTCACTGCAGGATAGAAGATCTAACCAGGTGCTTACCTAGCTGAAGTGATCACTCCGTATTGGTGTCAAATAAACATCTTACTGCCACATGGAACCTGCATCCAACAACTTTTCGCTTGATTCTTTCGAAAATGACCTCTTGAATTGAAGATCACCTTTGCTCTATGTTAAAATCAAGCACCCACCATACCTAAAATTATGAAAGACCCAAATGATCACTGAAAGAAATACTCTGGTAGAAATCTGTGCCTCTTTCCAAGCACACAAAGGCTAATTATTCATCAGGAGCAATATTCAAGGAGACTGGGAGAAGAGCTAGAAGGAAGGCCCTGTCAAGGAATTTTGGTCTACGGTGTGAGCACGCAGAAGAGGTACATACTGAAATGGAAGAACTGCCGATAAAACAACCCAGTCTCGGAGACTATAAAGATCATCTACGCTGGACAGCTAAAGTTTGACTCAGGAAAGAAACAACCCTGCACCATGGTGGCGGAATTTGACCGTGAAGAGGACACAGTCTATGCAATTTTTGCCAGGACTATATTTGGCGCCACGTTTGCCTGCGAGTACTATGGCTAGACCTATAAGACGCGATAATGTTTCCGTTACCATGAGTATAGAAATATATGATTCTATCGTTTGAAATACCACCCAAATGCAGCCAAGCATCAATCATGATCATCCGCTAACTCCAATCTCTCCAACGTATCTAAGAACCCTTCAACAGCATCGTCAAACACAGCCTCCGCAGAACTCTCCAGCTGCACCGCAACGAATGGTTCGATCTGGATCTCCTGCGCCTGGTGACATCCACGTCGCGTGAAGTAGTACTTTCCCTGGTGACATGACCAGCTTTCGTTGATGTACGCTTGCAGCTCTCGAGTAGCGGAGGCGCCAATCTCTTGGAAGAAGGGCGGGGTGCTGGCCGTTTTCATTGGTGGGGGGTCTCCTGTGAAGATGTCGGCGGAGAGCGCAAGATCGTCCATCGGGTCCGATAGTAGACGGCCGTGGATGTAGGATGCGGCAAAGAGGGCGATTTTTCGGAATATTCTCACTTGGGAGATTAGATGCGCTCCGAAATCCGTGACGCGGTCTATATAGTCTATAACTCGTAAAGCTGATGTAATCATTTCGATGATTGAAGCGATGGTGAGTATGACGGGGGAATGGTTGAGTAAGTCGGCGTTGGCGACAACGGATAGGAGGGAGTGGTAGGAGGAGCGGAATACCGAGTTGAAGATATCAACAATGGATGAAACGCAGCGTGGGTCTGTTGTATCAATGTTGAAAAGTAACTCTCTGAAAGTGAGAGATATCGTTTGGATGACAGGGCGGCCAAGAACCCACCCAGCTGGGTTACTGAGAGCAGTTTCAATGTACGACGGGAAGACGACTTGTAGTAGAAGGGCTCGTAGAGTAGGCTTGCTTGGATCTCCAGATTCATAGGCCTCTGCCATAGATGCATGCAATTGTTCAACAAGATAGGATTGCTGGCCGTCCACTGCAGCCCGTTCACAAACAGCCTGAATGAAGATGATTAATGTCTTGGTGAATTTCCCAGATGATAGTCTCGGCTCATAGCTCTTCAATCTTGCAACAATGTATGTGGGGTCGGCTGATGGCAGCGGGAAGGAGCTGGGATCGGTGAAGAAAGAGTCGATGGGACAGATATCCCGGGTATACTGCTGCAAGAAACCAATAACGCGATGGACGAAATCCACATAATCGCCGTGGGCAGCGGTTGTGCTATTTCCCAACTCCTGGTAGTTGGCTTTCATGGACGACATCATCCGTTGGATAAGCTCCCTGTACTCTTGTCTTGAACTTTGTAGGTCGCAGCTGTCCATATCTTCCAGATCAAGAGTATGTGCGCGAATGTTGTACAGGATGCTTGATATCAGCGACAGCCGGCGCTGGCTCAAATCTTCAAGTGTCATTGAATATCGCCCGCTCCTAGGCCCTCTAGAAAATGGCAGGTTCTGCAGCACAGGGTTTTCCGGGTCCCCATTGAGCAAAGCCTCTGTTAAGCTATGCTGGAACTTCAGCATCGAGGATCGCTCCACAAGAGATGACATCCACATTGTGTACACCTGAATTTTACACTCAGAAACAAAGCCAGGATCCTTCTCGATACAGCTGGCCAAGAATCTTGGTGTATATTTTCGGGTCTGAATTGTGGATCGAAGTGATTCCCAAGAATCACTATTGTAAGGGCTGAGGTATCCTGTCCAGTGACGCAATCCGTGCTTCACGAGAGTCTGGGCGATAGATGTCCAGCAGTCTACAACGCAACGCAAGACTGCATCATCAGGGCAATTATCCTCGCCAAAGCAGTTGGACACAAGACGAGAAACAATAGGATGGAGACCCTTTTCCACAAGTTCGATCCCTTGAGGGTGGGCTGGAAGGCTGTCGTCCTGGTACAAGGCCTGGATGGCAGTCCAGTCTCCATAGTCCTGACTATCCTCGTCTGCAGTAGCGGGCGCATTTGTTGCTTCAGCAGCAGGAACGGGATTACACTTAGCAAGATAAGCTTGTATCACCCGTAGACCTTCCGATACAGTGGCATTCACACGCGACACCCGGGGGTTGAACAGCGCTAGAATGGCATTGAGAGGCACCTTCTCAGCAAGTTTCTGAGCATGCTCTAGCGTTGGCGCGGATTGAATGGCACTTTGTAGACTATTAAGAGCAGTCTTCAGTAATGACTCGATCTGGCGTTGGTTCTGCGATATTGTTCTCTCAATCAATTGGCGCGAAAACTTCTGTCCTCCAGTATTCTGGGCTTCGACTTCCTTTCGAGCAAGGTTATGCTGCTTCAACAGCTCGCCAACAAAGTACCCATGCCAGTCAGCAAACTGTTCCAGCCCCGAGGCATCTTCAGCCGTTGAGAGTTTGAAACGAACAAGTCTAGTCCACGACCGAAGACTAATATTCGTGGTTTCTTGGTGGGAGGTCGCCGGATCAACCAGATTCTTTATCGCCTCTAATCGAGGGCGACAGCCATCAGGCACCGCAGAATACAGAGTACACAGAAGATCATGATGATTCCTCAAGGCTGCCAAGTCAGTCTGTTGAAGCGGTTTCTCCTTGGGGTAAACACGACCATGATTTGGCAGCAAACGCCAGGCGAAATTCCGAATCTTCTTCTTTTCGTACTTTTTGGACATAAAACGGAAGCCAATTGCGATGATCTTCAGCAAGATATGAAAACATGGCTCCCCAAACTTGATATCAAGAAATGGGCTCTGATCGAGCTCATCAAGGAATGATGGTGATCCATAGCTTTCTTCCTGTTCCAGATTGTACAGTGTATTCTTCGCAAAGAAATCATACAGCGTATCAAGTATTCGCTTGCAGTCCCGCCAGCCCCAGGCATTGATGAGATGGAAGCATCTGTGAAAGAGAGCTCGACAGTAGTTATTGTATGATATCGGTGTTATTGACTGAGGGTCGTAACTGTCCAGCACCGGGCGAAGCAAGCATTCAATCATTGGCCATTTATCTCGTGCTTCTGTAAAGCGAGATCCAATTCGAGCAATCCCAGCAGCATCAATCTCAGTCAATGGCAACAGTGTGAATATTCGATGCCATTGACTATCCAGTTGACCGATGTCTTTCGGACTTGATTGGTCAGGGGTGTCTGAAGACGAACATATGTCGTTCCAAAGACCTTCAAAGAGGCCTTTGTAGTTGTCCGTGCCAAGAACATGCTGACAAACGACATAGGCTTCAACAGTCGGATGATCGTCACGTACCCCAGATTCACGTTTTTCCCGAGATTTGTTGTCTTCGAGGAAGCTCTTTATATCATTTTGTCCTGCGGCAGATGAAATAAATGAAGAAACTTGTCTTGAAGCAGCTGTGACGACATTCAGAGCTTCATCCCTCATACCTTGGGTGACAACATCATTGGAAGAGATCAGATATGTTTGATGGGCAAACACGAGGTTGTACATTGACATGATTGTAAGCCATCTCGTCTCGCCAGTGGCTATGGACGACAATGCTTCTAGCGCCTCATCCAGTCGGGAGACAAGTTCACGGGACCTTTGGACGAATCCCGCTCTATCAATCGGGTCGGTGAAAGTAAGGTTGTCCGTAACGTACTTCACCAGAGACCTGTACATCGTGCAACATTGGTAGGGGATGGGTACAGAATAATTCCCCGCAGGAGCAATATTCCGCCTTTCAAGCTCTTTGAGCATTGTATTGAAGGCAGTACCGAGTTCAGAGTAAACAGCATCATTCCACGGTCCCCAGCGATAGCTCGAGCTATCTGTGTGAAGATGAAAGACACCGGCGAAATGAGCGAAGTCTCGCTTTCCAATGGACAGTGACCGGGAGAATTCTCCACTGCCAACAAATGTGGATTCGTGAAAGAAGGTTTCCGGATGCAGGGGCGTGATACTGAAATCTATCGTATACGAACTGCAGTATCCACTCAACGCTCCAGGGCGACGTCTCGGGGATTGGAATCCTGTATCTTGTAAAAAAGATGCTTCCGGTTCAAAAAACGATGGTGAAAGTGTCCCCTGTCCCTCAGATGAACTGATTTCTAACCTCCGTGGTGGGCGTTTTCTTATTTGAGGCCGACGAATTTGATGACGCTCTTTCGGCAATGCATCATCTGACTGAGCCGACGCCTGCGTGGAAACGATCCGATGGATTCTGTCGGGCTCGTGGGGTTGGGAACTGCCCATAAGGAACCGATCCAATATTGGGTTAACATCTCGAGGCTTTGGTAGATTCCTGCTTCGACGGCCACGATTTAGCGTTGACAGCGACTTTTGGAAAGCAACGGCGCCAAAATCACCCCCAGTGGCGGTTGAGACTGCCGGTCTGGGGGTATTTCTGTTCAAAGGTGTTATAGCGAAATTTCTTCGTACGATCCAATTTTGACCTTGACGTTGTATCTGTGGTGGCTTGTTGGCAATGGCCTTCTCCTCTGGTCCCGATGCGGATGCTGAAGCACCGGGTTGGGGAACTGGGTTCGGCCCGCGAGGCCTCTCTTCAAATTGGGGCGCGGCTTGAGCCTCAACTTGAGGCGCTTTATTGACATCATCAGAAGCATTCCCAATGCGCTTCTGTTTTCTGTTCGAGGAGAGGTCCATGAGAGGCTGTCGACGAGGTGCCTGGGGCTTGGTTTGAGGCCCCGACAGCCTTGTTTGTCGGAGATTGCCTTTTCGCCATTGGCGTAACGAATCATTGGCATCGTATGTGTCCATTTTGGAACTGAGCTGGAATACCTTGCGAGAAGGACTCGCTCTCCCTTGGTCACGACGAGATCGTGCATTGCGCGCAGCAACCCTAAGGAATTGCGGCTGCTCACTGCGGGGTCTGGCGGCAACATCAGGAGCGTCTAGAATGCCTATTCTAGGAGGAGCGCGTCTTTGTTTTCGTTCTTTCCGAGATCCATATACTGGGTCCGTCAGCCTGGCTTGTCTCTTAGCGCGAGGACGTTTGTTGAGGTCAGTAAACCGAAGGCCGGTCCCATTATCTTTTTGCTGCTTCGGAGCTGATTTCTTGCTTCGAGAAGCAGATTGCCCACGAGGTACTGAAGGAAACATGTAATCGATGCGATTATCCTCCATGACGTCGCTACCCATATCTTGGTCTCGAAATGGGTCATCGAATCCAACCAACCTGGCAAGTTCCTGACGTGAATCGAACGTCAGTCCATCGCCATTGTCACTTCCGTCACTGCTGTCTTGGTCCGCGAGGTTTCTCAGTGAATCCAAGTGACCCTTGGGACTCGCTGGTCGCGTGGAGGCTCTGCTTTTTGCTACCTTCCGAGCAACACCTTTGGCGTTTTCCTGTCGCGGGTCTCGATGTCGCTGAGTGGAGCTGATTCGATCATTGTGTTGCTTTTGCTGGTCTAGCCGGAGCCAGGAGGCCGGAAGGACACCTTTGATTCGACGTCGAAGATCTTGCACAGCACCCACGTTGTTTTCCGCCGGTACTTCCTCGTCCGCCTCTTGCTCACTCGGCTCCGCGGTGGAGTTCGAGTCACTTAAAGAAGCAATCGGGTCAACATCGTCGGGTCCATCGTCAATGGTTGGGCCATCCCAGTCCATAACATCTGAATCTTCTTCATCGCCATTGATTGCCCTCGTTGGAGCTGTTAGTTCAGGGCTGAGCGGGTTCAACCTGCGTGGTGAAAGACCGCGAGGGAAACGGAACTCCTCGGCATTCACAGTTTGTGAGGGTGACACACTTCCAGAACGAGGTGGGCTCGGCGGGACATCAAAGAGCGACTCATTTTCCACGCGTGTAGTCGACGGCGAAGACTGGATAACCACCTGGGGAAAGACCAGTCGTCGCAGTCGTTCGAGTTCGCCAGTGTCAACTGGCTTCGAGACCTTGCGTCTCTTCTGTGGACGAGGTCTGGTGCCACCAGGTGAATTGCCCACAACATCAGGCCGTCTACTGTGACTCATTCGCGGTCTCTTGTCGAGAAGACGGTCATCATCTGTAGGAGATGACGGGGTGAAGTCTATCTCAGCCAGGGAATTACTCGAGGGCGGAGCATCACCACCACCAAGATCTTGGTTCTGGCTGGCATTTGCTGCTGCTGCCCTGAGAGCCTCTCGGTATTGAGCAATGCGCACAGGTTGTACTCCTCCTTGTTTCATGAGACGGCGGTATTTCGCATCTTCCAGTAGGTACGGGTGTAGCTGGATCGGGTTTCGTTGTCTCAAGGACCTTCGACCGGGCCGAGTCAGCTCTTGAAATACATGTTCAGGGACGTCGAGATGCGGTAGCAAGTCTTCGAGACTGTCCAGTGCTTCCTCGACTGTGGGTCCATCGTCCGGTAGTCTTTCGTTTGGTTCTGGCGCGTTGTCCTCGTTCAAGCTGAGAGAATGGATTGACGACAGGGGTGACGACAAGGGTGAGATCTCATCCAAGGTATCCTTCTTCTCGATGTCTTTTGTTGGAGTCTTCTGTGTCGAGGCTTCGTAACTTGGCGTCTCTTCAGGTAATTTCTCCTGGTATGGGTCCTTTTCACGTAATGTCTCTGAGGCTTGTCGGTTGGTTTTTTTAAGCCGTGAGAAGATATTCGGACGACCTCGTGAGGGGAGGAAGTCAAGCTGCAATTCATCAGGCGAAGATTCAGATAAATCCCAACTGTCAGTCTGTGGTTGTCGATCGGGTGTAGATGGGGGACTGGGTTCTGGGGCGTCTGATAAGGTCTGTGAAAAGATAGCGTCTGGCCTTTTTCTGGAAATGGTATCTTTTCGTAGCGACGGACTTTCAGGCCGCTCTTCATTCGCCTCCGATGCCTTTGGTGTTATATCCTCCTCAATGTCTGTATGTGATGTCGTTTGATCATTAATTTGCCGGGCCGGGGTATCAGTATTGAGCTCGTCATCGTCGTCATCGTCGTTAATATCACGGTTGTGTGGGAGAGATTCATTCGCTTGATCGCTGTGGTCATCCACCTGGGGAATCTCTGCAGCATCCTCAGCGGGAAGAGTAGCCTCGACCGAGTTCTGACTGTCGAACCCATCCTCCTCGTCTGAGTCCGGTACAAACCCTCGTTCTCGCCATGATTCCATTTGTCCCTTGGCGACGATATCCCATCCCTCAGATCTCCATCACTCCGTAAACGCAATATCGAAGGGTTCAATCGTTCGACGGCGAACCCAGCAATGTCGAACGCTCTGAAATGCAACTTTCTCGAGAGAAGAATGGCCCAGTGGTGGTGGAAGTGTAGCCAATCCAGCATGGACTCCAGGGACTGACTGACGGGCAGACGCGTCGAAAATGTGGGGAGACGCGCCGGCGACCACTGTTCGTGGCGGCAATTTGGCGATTCCGGGCTAGCCCGTGCGCCAACCTAATGCCTAAGGTTCTCAACTCCTACCGTTCACTACTACTGGTCCTCTCTATCGCCTCAACACCAACCCACTTCCTTGGAGGGTCATCTATTGATTTGAACGACGTCATGAGTCGCAATTGGTTTCCGGCCATTATGGCAATCGGAATGGGGGTGTTTACCGGTACGAGCAAACCCCAAGGCATTGATCCAGGCGCAATGTGCTAAGCGCAGACATTATCGAACAGGGTACTATTCCTTCCAACCTGCGCTGAAGGAGCTCCAGGTTGAGCAAGGTCAGGGTCAAAGGTAGGTTTTTCTCCGTCGCCAGACCGTTGAGCGGCATTCTCGGTTGTTCTCTGCGACTAATGGGAACTCTCGTTGCAGAAATCAACCCTCCGCATCTCAACCGCCCGCTTCCAACTCGGACGGCAATGCCAATACCACTGGCTCACCAGTAACAGACACAAATCAAGGGGGTCAATAATATCGATAAGATACTTCTGAATTTGAATCGCAGGATGGAAGAGAAATCCCGTTCGATGTCTGGCGCTAGGACCAGTCACCCCACGTCGCATCACCACAGGACGAATGCATTTGGCTTGGCAAAAATTGCTGCTGGCTCCAGCATACATATTGCAGCTTCTGAGATCCATTCCGGCCCTGGAGAAGTCTCTATGGACTATTGATCCAGTAGTTTCCAAAGCTCTGGGTATCCATGCCGCCATGACGATCGCGAGGACTAGCATTGATTTCCCCGATTGATACCTAAATGGGCAGACAAACTTGAGCTACAAAGAGACTTTTCTCTGTCCGCCGAGATCAACTACAATATTTGTACAATATGATATCTAATTCATGTATTCGGTTTGATAGAATATTTCCAATATTTCCATGTTCAAGACGAGCGCGCTATGAAGGTCCTGATTGACTTGATCAAAATGTAATCCCTAAGTTATACATCGGTTTCCCGCATGCAAAGATCCCACGCAACCGATGTTGTTCCATATACGCCCGATTCCCTGTGCGCCACCCTTAAATCGATTCAGACCTCCTCGACGAGCTTTTTGGGTCTGCCGTTTTCTAACGGGCTCCCAAACATGCGCCCGGCCGGAGTGCCCAGCCACTCTTCAGGGACTCCAACTCTGTGGCCCTCGCGGGAACAGATCCATCGGACCATGGTCGGTTCGACTGGCTCATACTCTTGCGTTTCTTGCTCGGCGGAGGCGTTCTCTGCAGCTTCGGCAGCTGGAATGCGGCCACGACGCTTGGGCGCTTGTTTCCGGAGCAATCGGTTGATCGTGTCCATCTATGCCAAGAGTTAGTAGAGGCTCTGATGACAACCTAGCGAAGGAAATGCTGTACCTTTTCTTCCTCGTTCCGTTTTTCACTAAGGTTTTTTCTTCGTCGAGCCATCTCAGCCCGACGCATGGCACGCTCTTCGGCCGTCAGATGCTTCTTGACTTGGGGTTCTGGTGCACCAGTTAGAGGCGTTCCTGGAACAAACACTACCTAGGTAATTTGGTGGGTCGAAGGGATCTCACCCATTGGGAGCTGCAAGAAATCATTGCCCAAATTGCCTCGCTGTCGTTTCGTCTTCCGACCGGGATCAAGACTGGGGGCATCATCATCGCTGTCCAGCAGTTCATCTTCTTCGTCTTCATCCAACTCTTCGTCCCCCACATTGACGTTTCCTACCCCGCTTTCTTCATCTGGCTCGCCTTCAGCGTCGGTGTCCGGCTCGGACAGCTCCTCGTCGTCGTCTTCGTCTTCATCCTCGTCCAGTTCCATCTCTTTCGCCTCTACACTCTTTACTTGCTTGGCCGTCGCCGACGCAGCGGCGATCTTGGCGCTCCTCTTCGGTGGCGGCTGCGGTGGTGCATCATCCATATCGAGGTCTCCATCGGCGTCGGCGTCTTCGTCGTCTTCGCCAGGGGCGTCTTCGTCGTCCACCTCATCCTCTTCCTGGTCTTCCAGGTCCTCTTCGTCGCTCGTGTTGACTTCCACGAGCTTCTTCCGAGGCCGGCTCGTCCGTGGCCCGGTGACAATGGGGTTCTCTGTGAACACGTTGACGGTGCGTCGTCCACTCCGGGTGGTACCACTGGTAGCTTCGCGCAGCTTATTCGCCGGCATCTTCACGGTCAGACGAAGAGATCTCGTGGGTTCCTCCGACGATGAAACGGGGGACGATCGCTCGATCGTCACGGCGGTCGATGCGACAGCCCGGGTATTCCGTCGGGTAGATGGTCTGGGAGTTCCGTTAGATTCCATGATTGGTGAATCATCGCGCACCGCGCGGGCCCGTAACGAGCGACGTAGAGACATGATAGAAGAGCCACAATTGTGAAATGAATTTTTTTTTCTTGACAATTCGCACGAGGAGAAATGCAAAGAGCGGAAAATTGGGGGAGGCGAGAGGGGGAAATTGTGCAGGGACAGGCTATCCCGCGAAGCAAGAGTCGAGGCTCATGCACAGCGCACAAAGGCAGTCGGGGGGAGATGACGGTGGATGGGGGGAGAATCCTGAAAAGGTGGCATGGGGAACAATGAATCGAGGGGCTGATGGTGGTGCTGTGTTGGTGTCCGAGGCGCCAGATGGTCTTTGCGCTGGGACATAATCCTCCAGGGGGAGAGAGGGGAAAGGGGAAGAGGGAACGAAGCGAAGAGGGGAAAAGGAAGAAACAGGCTCATCCAAAAGGACGAGCAGGAGCGACCACAGCAAACATCGATCCCGTCCGTGGTGATGACCAACGGACTACGTGGGCCAGTGTTGCGACGAAGAATGAACCATGCAGCGCGGCAAGGCACAGGCCGGCCATCCCTATCACATCTTTGACGCCACTTGGACGTCCCAGAGAGGGCCAATAGGGTCATTCTGATCTCAGATCCCAGGCGCGCGATGGACTAGCCCAGGAGCGACTGCGCGGTCAACTCAACCGGTGGTGCGTTTTGCTCCCGCGATGCCGACATGGTTCTGAGTCTTCCCGCGGCGCACTGGACTGGACAGGGATGCTGGAGGAGGAGGGAACCTCGGGCGCGACAAACACAAAATCAGGGACCAGCGCACCAGAGCTTACGCCCCGCGAGGCGATATCCAGGACCCCAGAATACGAGATGCGATGCACTCACCAAGGATCAGGTGCTGCTGCGCACGCGGCGGGAACGGATGCGCGGCAGGCAGTCGGGTTGGACGGGTCGAGAGGTTGCAGGTGATATATATACGCGGTCTGAGGTCGATCGAGGGAGCAGACGAGCTGTTCTTTTCTTTGCTTTTGGTCCCCTTGAGAGCCCGACGGAGAAGATCGAGAGAGTTGACGCTCGCCGCACTGGGCCGATTCTGCCCAGGCGGTGAGCCGCTTGGCACAGTGACGTCTCCGTACCTGGTGGGTTTCCAGTCGATTTCTCTCTTCCGATAGTGCTATGAAGAGGGTGTCTCAGGAAGGTTCACTGCTTTCCAAATGCGTCATTGGGGTGATAGGCATGGAGGATTGACAAGCTCGCAATTGTCTGGCTGACTGGCCACTATATATATCTCCGTGCTACAGTGCCCCAGCAAGTACACACTACACCCCAACAAGGATGAATGCATGTTTGAGAAGCCAAGATGTATTATCCCATGTTGAGAATATCATAGGGGCTCTTGGAAAATACACCAGTACAACATCCTACTAGACAGCCCCCCTGACTAGCCACAAACCAAGAATTTGGAATGACCGTCAGAGCTAGTCACCTAGGTAAGTAGGTATTATTATTACCAAGAAAGGTGGATGGAACTACCCCGGTATCAATGCTGGTAATCTCCCCGTCACAATACAGCCGAGGTCGGCTCCAACGGCGAACCGCATCGCAACTCCGGCATCCAACTCTCTCCTCACATGGGCCTCTCCTCTCCATCTTCCTCCCTCTTCCCCAGATTGCCCCTGACTCTCTCCCGTCTCTGTCCTCTACCGTTGGTCTACTATCCTCCCCCATCACCATGGCAGACTCCAAACCCAAACCCTCAATCCCGTCATGGCAACAGCCCAACGCCAACGCCACCGTCTCCAACGACTCCGGCTCATCGCCAGCCTCCGATGACACCTCCCGCACCACTCTCGTGGAACAAGCATCCAAGTTCCTGCAGGATGACTCCATCCGCGATGCGCCCGTCGATCGGAAAATATCTTTCCTCGAATCTAAGGGCCTCCGCGGCGATGAGATTGAGGGACTCCTGGGTGTGTCGCGGAACGCCGAAGCGACGAGCAACACCGGAACAGCCGAGGAGAAGCAGAGCGAGACAAGCACCACCACCCCCAGCAATGACTCAACGAATACCTCAGTCTCTCCTACCCCATCACCCTCACCGCAAACAACATCACCATCTCCCGCCCCAACCACCACATCCCC